>QVTF01005902.1:22500-28169 GCA_003573665.1 Oxygymnocypris stewartii | reverse complement strand
GACAGATCGAGTCGGAGAGATAAATACAGACAGACATAGAGACAAACACAGAGTCAGAGGAGAAGAGAGAGAGGCACTTGATTTCACCGTGTCACTTGAATCTTAGGAAAATTCAAGCGGAGATAACTACAGGACAACTCTCTGCAGAAGAGGATATTCATGTTTGAAAGAATAAGAATTTGAAAGTTTGAAATAATTCATGAGTTGTTTCATTTGATTGTGTTTACATTCTAAATCAACTATGGCCAGTACATCATCTTGGCCCCGCCCCTTCTTCTCAGAAGCTTCTGAAGCATCCAACCAGATCGTTAGGCTAAACAACCCCCATATGTGGAGGCCATTGTACTGCACTATCCCAAAGATGTCACAAATGAAACCGCACGGAAAGTCTACAAAAACAAAAGACTGACTGACAACCCAGAAACACTTTTTGCAGACCTACATAAAGGGCAGCATAAGTAACCTGATATTATACACACCAACAAGCCCTATGCATGGCACAAGGCCATCATTGCACACTACCCCTCTGCTGAAAGAAAAGGCATATGTGGGGGTTTCCAGCTAAAAATAAGAAATGAGGAAGACACAACTACCACCAGCGTTAATATCTACAAAACAATGGGTATAGGTAAAGAGCATCAATGGGCTCTTCGAACAAGACTTCCTCTGCATCAAAGACAAAGCACAGAAAGAGACCATAATCAGCGACCAACTAATCACTCCTAATCAGTCTCCCACACCATCCACACAAATGAGGATCAGACAGAACAGAGAGACTCTTCGAGCATAAACCAGACCAAAGACACCCATTCACACTGCTATTGCACTGACATGAGGGAGAGGTACCCAGAGCTAGAGGGAGAAATGGTACAGCTCAAGGATGATCTTTTGCTTGCAAAAAGACCAGCAACAGCCCCACAGCCAAGCACAGAGAAAGGGACAGCCTCAGAAGAGAGCTGTCTAGACTGCAGACCGAGGTGAAGGAACTCTAGCAGGTGAGAGAGGGGCTAAAGACCCAGCTGGAGACACTGGAAACAGTTCTTACAACAGACTGAGATACACAGGACACAACTAACAGTAATGAGGATGGAAATAAGAGAACTGAGGCAGGACAGAGGAGCACAGCACAGCGAGTTCAGCTCAGAGGAAACGGTGGAGCAGGACACCCCTCACCCTGATTACAGCTCCCAAACAACAGAGATTCAGCACAGCCAGAATCCTCCTCTCCCATCAGACAGTTCTCTCACAACACACTCAGACGACCCCTCCACACAACAACAGAAGGAACACTACTAAAACCAAAAGTCGCTCTTTTAATTGATTCAAATGGGAAATTTATTGATGAAAAGAAACTCTTTCCCAAACACAGAGTGACAAAACTCTGGTGTCCGAACACTCAGAGCGCACTCGAATCGCTAAGTGTAGACAAACTGGGATCCCCAAGCCATATAATAATCTACACAGGCACAAACTACCTGAGAGCCCAACAGGAGGGGTGGCTACATCATTACAAACAGTGATTGAAAAGGCCTCAACCACCTTCCAAAATGCTAAAATTACCATCTCCACACTGCTGCCCCGAAAAGACTTCCACCCTGACACTATCCAGCGGATGAATGCCAACCTTTCCCAATGTGCTTCACATGCCTCTACGACCATGTCCATCTGTACAAAACAGCTGTTGCTGTCTTTGCCAGGATCCTCAAAGATGTGGCCCTGAATCGGAATCGCAACAGCACCCCCAGAGTTCAACAACCTCCACCAAGACCTGTAAGAAAGCACAGTGTACCCCCAGAGAGAACATCCAGAAGACAACAGCAGTCTCACATGCTGAGACCATCCCAGCCAACACCTGAGCATCTTCTCCCAGCTCTCACATTCAGTGAATCAGGCCAGACCAAAGCCATTCCCCCTACCCCCCTCATACACAGCAGGCCTATGGCAGCCACAGCTATGCTCAGATTGTGAGCAGAAAACCCACAACAGCACCTGTGCAAGCCACAACAACAGAGCTAAGAGACATCCGTATGATGCTCACTCATCCTCATCTGCTCACACCTACTGTCATAGGTCAACACTTATCAACAAAACTAAGACCGTATGGACAACAAAGCATTTATAATATCATGTTGGAATATTCAAGGCCTGAGATCATCTACCTTTGGCCTCAAAAGCAGAAAAGTGGCCACAGCCATATCACCCTGCAGCCCAAGACCGGTCACACTGAACCTAAGCAGGGTTGAGCTGGTCAGTACCTGGATGGAGACTCCTGGGAAAACTAGGTTGCTGCTGGAAGAGGTGTTAGTGAGACCAGCAGGGGGTGCTCACCCTGTGGTCTGTGTGGGTCCTAAAGCCCCAGTGTAGTGACGGGACACTATACTGACAACAAACACCGTCTTTCGGATGAGACGTTAAACCGAGGTCCTGACTCTCTGTGGTCATTAAAAATAGAGAACGATCAAATCAAACTGAACTTTTTTAACAGTAGGAATTTGCAACTTTATTTGAAAAACAGACTAGCTGCTGGGTTGTATAAAGAAGCTATGAAACAGTTTTAAGGAAACACTGAATAATTAGTCTGTTTTAATTTTAATATGCCATCTTAAAATTGGCATGGAAGTAAAATTAATCTACTTTCTAAATGCATATTGTTGATTTTTTTCTTCTCAAAATATAATCAAAATGTCAGAACTGGATCTTCCAATAAAACAACACTATTGTCTCTGGTGATGTATGAAGGATCCCTAATCATTTAGTCCACTTAAACCCCGCCCCTCTTTTACAATCCACCCATTCAGCTCCGCCTCTATTGCGACGGTCACGCCCACATGAGCAACCAATCAACAACCGATGAACAGAAACAAGTCCTGCATTACATTTGTTTATTTTTCAATAATACTTCAATGTACATCACAATAAAAAAATAAATAAATTACAACATTTCGCATTTAAAAATACAACAATTATGGTGGGACATTCAAAACATCTGCTTGGATACTTCTGGCTGTAATTCCAGCTAATTATTATAGATTCGTAAGTATCTGATTTCCAAGAACATTCTCAGATATTCAAAACATTTATTTTGATCAGCCAGGAAAGTGTTCTTTATTTATGCAAGAGAATATTCACTTTAGGTTTGGAGAACGTTACCCTAACATTCACAACATGTTCTTATTTGGTTCCATATCAGAACGTTGAGGAAACATTCTGCGTTTGCAGGGACGAGGTTCAAGAAACAAACGTCTCAAGAGAAAACGGTCTAATGCACAACACACTGTCAGCTTGATCATTTAAGATAACAATAGAAATGCAAACTAATATCTGAATAATCGAGTCCGTTGTTGGTTGACTAGTAAGTTAGTCATCAGCAGGTCCTCATTTACAGTAACTTTTGTACGTTTACGACCAGGGACGGACTGGGACAACATTTCAGGCCGGGAAATCTCACACTCATCCAGGCCATCCCATACACCCACTACACATTCTGAAACATGGTCAATCCTATTTGCCTATTCGTATGATCATCACATAAAAAGGTCTAAGTCTTTGGTCGGGGCCGTGGAAAATAATTACAAGTTTTCTCTTTTGAACTGCACCTTCACTTCCACTACTTTCATTTTCATAATTCTTTCCAATATCTGCACAACAGCCACCTCATAGCAATTTGTTTGCACATAATGTTGTTATTTCTCTTAAAATGACTTAAATACCCAATATTTAACAAATCAATAATTAATCATTCAAATGCCACGATTAGTAGATTGAAAATCCTAATATTGAACACACTATTGTATTTTTGGGCTGACTGATATTTTTGTTGTGGTTTATTCTAGCTCCCTTTCTCTACAATAAATCAATATGAATATCTGCCTGCTAAATGTATTAATGTATCTTTTCACTCGATAATGATGTCCTTTAGCACAGTATTCTGACTGATGATAATAATGGGGTGCTGCTGAAAGCCTAACAGGTGCTAGCAGTTTAATACACAGCTAGGTTAATAAAGACAACACTACAGTAGCGTATTGCAGATGAAATAGACCTACACATGAAGACCTGAACAGGTTAGTAATGTTTCTTCCTCTCCTTCCTTGAGTCCCGCACATCGACTCTGTTTAAAACCGTTTGACGAGGCAAGGAACAGACGTGAAGCGCGGCACTGCCAGTCAAGACTAACCGATTTATGATTTATTATCGATTTATTAGGGCATGCCACAATCGGAAATGATCACGTTGGCACATTTGGAAGGCAAATAAAATATACAAATAAAATAAATAAATAAATACAGGGTAGCGCCAGCGGGCCAAATCAGCCGCCAGGCCACCGGGAAACGTCCCGGTGCTCCCAATGACCAGTCCACCTGTTTACGACTAGTGAAGAGAGAGAGAGATCCGGATGTTCAGAGTGAAGAGAACATGAAAAAAATCTATGTAATGTTGAAATATGAACTTCAGCACCTGTTGAGCTCAGTGTGTGTGTGTGAGAGATTGTTTATACCTATGAACCTGTTCCTTTCTGTCATGCAAAATTTAGCCAAGCGAGGCAGGTGGTTTAATGCTTTACATCCTGTGTGAGACGCACACACACACACACACACACACACACACACACACACACACACAGACACACACGCACACGCACACACAGACACACACGCACACGCACACGCACACGCACACGCACACACACACACACACACACACACAGACACAGACACAGACACGCACACGCACACACAGACACACACACACACACCACACACGCACGCACGCACGCACGCACGCACGCACACACCACACACACACAACACACACACACACACACACACACACACACCCACACACACACAGACACACACACACGCACACACAGACACACACACACACACACACACACACACACACACACACAACACACACCACACACACACACACCACACACGGTATTAATCTTTCTCACAGAGAGCTGGTTTGTATTTCAGGTGAGGCGAGAGGAGGACGTCTCATTATCTCCTCATGCTCCTCTAACACACACACACACACACACCACACACACACTCCAGCTCTCCATGCTGAAGAGATCAGTCTCAGTTCACTGGTTAAAACAAACCTGTAGGTGATTCATCTAAACCCACCCTTATACTGTCTCACCGCGACCTTTGACCCCTACGATTAGCCTGTCAAAGGAATGCGGTTTAATGAACAGTACTCTCGCCCTCGGCTGTCAGATTCAACTAAAGTCGACATTATTAAAGATCCGTGCGCTCGTGAGAAACACACCTTAAGTAACGCGCATTAGAGCCGCGTCTGTGGAAAGATCACATTTAACAGACATGAAACCCCGATCCAGCAGAGACTGTGATTGGCCATTACACCGATGTCACATGGTGTCTTTAACTTGATTTGACGTGTGGTCAGAGTTTATTCACACTGTGTGATCTCACTGACTTTGTGTTATTGGTAATAAACAGACACAAGTACTGAACCGCAGCACTAGCATAAAGGTGCTGTAGGAGATTTCATTTTCAGAATAGTTTGCATTAAACAAAAACTAATGAGAAAAAAAGAGTGTTATTATTAATATAATAACACGTGTCTATGACTAGAGCATCTATAATATGGAGTAACCTGTAGTTGCACCATTCATTCATATATTTTAACAAAATACA
>QVTF01005902.1:0-20000 GCA_003573665.1 Oxygymnocypris stewartii | reverse complement strand
AATAACAGTGTGAACTATACCCCTGAACTATGCCTGGATTTGTTCACAGCGGGATGCTTTTCTGGACGGGAGCCGCTCACACTAAACATCTCCCCAGCGGAGCCCTAAAGAGTGTGTGATAGAAGAGTGTAAACGTGTGTGTGTGTCGGTGGTCCCGGTTAGCCGTGTGTTTGGCTGCTGTGACCTCCTGCCTCATAAAGTATAATTCCTCACATCACCTCTGAATTACTGCCTGCTGAAACCTCGGCAGGAGCAGACGGCAGCGTTCAGGAGGGCCTGTGCTTGTTTTAGGCATGAGGGACGAGAACCTCTTTTGGACTCGTCTCTAATTAGAAACATCAGTGCAGAACATTTACAGACGCCAGTAAAGAGAAATCCCTCCTGAACGCATACATCACCTGCCCTCCTGCGGTAAAACAACTCTGCACGCTGAGCTGATTCAAACGGGGAGGAATTAAATCTTTTGAGTGGACGATGTGAACATACTGTAACTTTCAGAGCTCAAATCTTCCTCTGCAGTCCACGAAGAGCATGTATTGAATCTAAACTGCAGAAACAACTTTCCAGATGACTTTTATAACTTCAAAACTAAACTTTTCTGATGTCAAACATTTGTGCTACCCAAATAGTTTTGTGGAAACTGATGCATTTAGTTTTTCAGGATTCACAGATGAACAGAAAGCATCAGTAAACCGAAAACAGTTCCTGTGGCTCAGTGGTGGAGCATTGCGTTAGCAGTGCAAAATGTTGTGGGTTCAATTCCCAGGGAATGCCCATACTGATAAAAAAACTAAAACAAAACCGATTAGAATAAAACTGAATAAAACACTGTATAGCCTGAATGCACTGTAATTCACTTTGGATAAAAGTGTCTGCTAAATTTAAATGTAAACATAATACATGTCTTGACTGTAAATTTCGGTCAATTTAATGTGTCCTCTGTGAATAAAAAGTATTAAAAAAATAAACTTTTGAACATCAGCGTAACTATTTGAAACACACCCAGTTACCCAGAAAGCAATATAAATCCACTAGAGGAATCTGAGCAGCGACCTCCTGACCTTTGAATGTTTCTAGACACAAACTGACCCTAGAACTGGAGGCTGAACATCCACTAAGGCCCTGTCCCAAATGGCACCCTAAACCCTCGCGGTCTTCCTCTGAGTCTGCACTTTCGTGATGTAATGCTGCTTTCACTGTCGGGTAGAAGTCTGCTGCGAGCTAGCCCCAGTGCAGATCGAGGGCGCATAATGGCCACAAAGGGGGCGTATGCGAGCACCCTTCTGAACGCTAAAATTAAAAATGGGACACCCTACAGTCAAGTGGACTTAACGGACATGCGCATGCGGCGGCCATTGTAAGACCGCAGGGCCTTTGATTCATATCAGGTTTAAACTAGCTCTTTCCAGCACTACAGGTGCAGACGCATCCGCGCACATCCAGAATAAACCCTCGTCACACACAGAAGGATCACAGCAAATCTGTGTGTGTGGCAAGTTCAGTCTGAATAAAACGCTCACCTCCTTCTCCACCCAGAAACGTGTCTTTTAAGCGATTGCATAATGTCAGAGGAGGGATTTGATAAATATCTGCGGAGCGCTGTGAAAGCGTGCCAGAGTTAAGCGGTCTTTGAAATGCAGATTACGAGTCTATCAGCTGTCACCTGTGCGGAGCGCCGAGAGAAGCAGGTTAGATCGCTATCCTCGCTCCGGCAAATTACTCCTGATGTCTGTATTGTTCAGGAACGCCGGCTTGATCTCTTTATCCCGGCTCTGATTCAGACGTTTCAGGTAAGGATGTTCAACTTCACCTCAAAAAAAGATTCAATTTCCAGGAGAAAAAACTCTCTGCGATTCAGTCTTTACTCAAATACTATTACATAAGAGCGCTCGCATGTCCTCGCCAGCACTCTCTCTGTTCTCTGAGATTAACACAGTCCCCGTTAGCATCTCCTGTATTATTCATGTGTGTTCGAGGAGTTCTGCTCTTAAATATTACCCGGTTAGTAAAGGTTGAGCCATGAATAAAACATCAAAAGTTACAGTAATCAGAGCTGATGCTGATCAGTGTTGGCGAAAGTTACTTTTAAAAGTAATGCATTACGATATTGCGTTACTCCCTAAAAAAAAAAAATTATGTTGCTTTTTACATTGACATTTATGCATTTAGCAGACACTTTTACCCAAAGCGACTTACAGTGCACAGTATGTAGCCTATGTTCCCTGGAAATTGAACCCACAACCTTTCCGCTGCTAATGCAATGCTCTACCACTGAGCCACAGGAACACTTTCCGTTTTATGAAAAGTAATGTATTACGTGACCTTTTCCTCATCCGGGCTGAGCTTGTTTGTAATATCAACAAAAGTTATATTTGGCAAATGTAGAAGCTGAGTAAAGAGCTGAAGAATAGAGGAAAGCTCAACACTCGTACATCAGCAATGAAACACAGACACGTTGTTCATCTAAAGTGTGATTTAATTGGTTCATCGCAGGTCAGCAGCAAAGACACTGCTTAATAAAATGCAATGAAATACTTGAAGAATATTGGTGTTATTTAATATTTCATTTTTGAAATTTTGCATCATATTAAGAGTTCCCCAACACTGGATTTAACACCCCATTTACAGCTGACATTAACATCTGTCTCATTTACCGTTTTTGTTTTTTTCAACTGCTTACACAATTTTTTTAAACTTTACACACAAATCCAAGAATTGCACACAAAACGCAAAATGCTGCACATATCTTTCAAAATAATGCACGTCATTCAAATTATCACAAACACGTCTCAAGAGCAAACATTTCCAAACACCTTTGCCGTGATATTATTTCCTGCTAGATTTTTGTGTCACATTTGAGGTGTTTCACAAAAATGTGTTTTATGAAATTGAAAACCGAGTCAAAGGCTGAGATTTAGTGTCTGGTTTTGCAGATTTGGTGTGTGTTTCTGCTGTTTGAGTGTCAGCTTTCAGAAACTGTGTGACAAGTAAAGATTTGGTGTGTAAGCAGCTGAAATAAAACTGTAATCCCATAATAAGCGCACTGCAATCCACACAGGTGTAGATGAAAGAGATCCAATGTGTCCTTCCTCTTGACAAAACCCCATCAAAAGTCATCACTGGTGATGCATACTACTGCTTTCGTCCCTGTAATGCTCTTTGGGAACATGTACAGCTGTCTTCATTATTAGTACTCCTCCTCCAGACAGCGGTGAAGGGCCAAACCGATCTGCATAAAGCCTGAACAACTACACAAGCTGCTGAAATCATCTGTTCAAACTGCTCTGGATGACTGATACACAACTTCTGGAATCAGTGTGCACTCCTTTATATCAGGTCATGAAAACAAGACTTGTTTAGACGTTCCTAGACTACTACTAGGAGTGCTTTCAATGAGATAGTGTCTGGATTTGACGTTTTTCTGCATTAAATCAACATTATTAAATCAAGATACAGTTACTTGAGAAGTCAAATAAAAAATGTTTTTGACAGTTTCCGAAAAAAGAAAGTTATTTTTTGCTCTAAACTAGAAAAATAAACTTGTTTTCCCTTTGAATGAAGTATTTGTTCTTGTAAATAAAACATTTATTTTTGACTGGAAAGCAAGACATCACTACTGACAAAAAAATATATATATATTATTTTTTAGACATTTAGTATAAAACACACAAAATAAGCATGCACTTTGCAAGTTTGTCCGAAATCTGAAATAGAGGATTCAGAAATGACAAGAAGTATAACACATTTGGAAAACAGTAATTTGTGCAGAAAAAACTGGAAGTGTCTGTTCAATATTAGAAAAGGAGAAAATGAAGTATAATATTTAGTTGTGCTGCTCAAAATCTAGTTGTGCCACTTCATGCCTCAATCAATGTATTCATATGTTTCACAAACTCAGTGTCTAGGTCTTCATCAAAGCACTCATATTATTAAACTGTAGTGTTTAAACACTTGGTTTCCCAGAAAGTTAATAAAAGCAGTGACCGTCGACTCCTGGAAGCTTCGCTTGGCCGCTGTAGTCTGTGATTTCCAGTATTGTGTGGAATAGCATCAGACGATCAGTGAATGTACTGAAGATGAGACTGGTTTGGCCTGACCGTTGACTCAAAGCTGCTGTCGTGTTTCGAGTGTGGACCAAACACATTTCAGTGCACAATAGAAGTCAGAAAAACATAGGAGTGCTTCCAATGAAGAATGAACCATATTATTGTGTTTGTGAGGTTTATGGCGTTAAATCTTTGATAGAAATTCAAGGGTTTGGTTGAATATATTTATGTTTAGTTGAAAGACCTTTGCTATCAATGCTTGTGCTTATTTGATTTCAAAGTTTTGTCCAATTTCCAAATGAAATGCACACAAGTATCATATTAAACAACAGATGGAGGTTGGATCACAGTTTTTCAGTCTCTTCCTGTAAATTTAAACAAGCCTGTGTGAAACACTACCTGACCATCCACACACACACACACACACACACACACACACACACACACACACACACACACACACACACACACACACACAACTACCTGCTTGTCTGGGACTGAGTCCAGAACTCTTTTCCCAGAATTCTCTTCCTCGCTCTGGCACAAGGGTCGTAAAGCTGTCAGTGCTCTTGTAGGCCCAGTCACCTCTGCTATTGTTACAAGGAGGCACAAGCTACCACACACACACACACACACACACACACACACACTCGTCCGCTCTCCCTCCGGGTCTTTGGAAGCTGAGGTGGATGATTGAATCAGTCTGTGGAATCTGCTCTAATGAGATCCAGTTGATAATAACAGCTCTACAGATCACAGCACACTAGCACTGCTCTTACAGCTGGAGATCACCGCTAACTGTACTGCCGGTCAGGCCAGGCGTTTCTACTGCTGGAGAATGCATAACAGTATAATCACAAATGGGGTGTGTTGCTAGTAAAAATGAGATAGTTGTCCTTTCAATTCAAAGATTCATTTAAATACTCTGATTCTGGAACATCTCCAGAATCTCACAGAAAGTCAATCAAGTTCAACCTTTCTCAACTTTTTTGGGGGGGGGGGGTATAAGTTTTATGGTGTATGGTTTATTTAATCAGCATAAACCTCTCTTTTATACTCTTCTTTAGCTTGCTTACAAATCCAGTTTAAATATCGAATTAATGTCTAGTTAAAATAAAGTCTAATAAACCTGGCATTTTATATTATGAATACTGTTTTCTCTTTGACTTTCTTTTGTTTCTCTTTTACACTCACTTTGGATAAAAGGCAAAATGAATAAATATCAAAGTAAAGTAAATATTGCATTGCTGGACACACCCACATCACATCACACTAGCACTCTTTGCTGGAAATAGCCAGTCATTGAAAATAAATACAATACTGCAAACCAATATCAGCACGAACATCAAGACACTATTATTCAACAACCGAGACACTATTGTTTACAATATTTGTGACAAGACTGACCATGTTTAATGGTCTTTACTAATGCAAAACTTGTATCTATAACGTCTCTATTACAGATGGGGCTAATTCCAAACTATACCAGTTTTACTGTAGTAACAATAACTGTAACTATAGTGTTTGCATTGCTGCTTTAAACATGAAAAATAAAATACAAGTCTTTGAATTCAGATTTATCCCATTGGAAATGTTATTCTTGTTTCACTTATAAATTCAGTTTATTTGTGTTTGTTTTTTGGCACAGTGTAGTTTAAAGCATTTAAATCAACATTTAATATCAAACACAATAAAAAACCCATGCACAACTTTACCATATAGTTTCTGCCGAAATATTGTAATTACTGAAGAATTTCACATTAAATGAATATGAGATCTCATACAAATGGTTTAAGGCTCTGTCATTTTCTTTTACTTAGCATTTCAATGACAGTTGTGGCAAACACCAAGTTACCACAGTTTTACTGTAGTGACAATATTGGTTAAACTTGGTTATCATTGTTGTTTATAACTCGTAGGTTATGTTTTCTATCCATTCAAATGATTTTCAGAGCTCGTTCATACATTACAAAAACAGAAAATTACACTTGTCAACACAACTAAATGTTTATGTTGTGTGAGGGTGTGTGTAAATGTGCAATATCAGCATGCACACACACACACACACACACACACGCTTCTTCCGCTTTATTGCCGTGTTATTCTAATACTGGCATTACTATGGTAACGAGGTGATTTCTTGGACTCCAGTGCAGGTGCTAATGCACACGAGAGGCATATATTATGAAATATTATTATGTTCTATTTAAACATCCTGTAGATGCTGTATTTCCCCTGATTCGTGCGCTCTCAGCTTTATGAGTCACTGTCAGCGGAGCGTATCTTACAGTGTTATTCAAGACTTCGCTCCGAGACCGTGATATAACACGATACTCCCTCCACTCTCGTTCACTGATCAGACAAAACACACAGATCCATTACTGACACCGTTTGCCGTCAAGTGTAACGTGTTCAAATCTTTCCAAAATAAATGAGCTGAAGGGACTGGGTGGGACTGTTTGGTCCTAGTTCACAAAATCAAACTTTTCAGCATGAAGCTTGGTCCACTATATTTGGAATCAATTATGAATACTGTTGGCTTTTCGACGAATTGCTTTGGTTCCTCTTTTGTAAGTTGCTTTGGATAAAAGCATTTGCTAAATGCATAAATGTATTAGTCTTTATTCTGAACTGCACACTAAGACAAGAAACCATCTGGATGCTTTTACATGCCATTTAGAGCTGGGTAAATCTGAAATTGATGATTAGACTATTGCAAACTTGTGTTGCGAACAGTACAGAAATGATTGGATATTCATGCAAATTATGTATGTTCAAAATGTATTATTTCCCAAAGGCAAAACACAATTTTGCTACTCAAACTGTAGTTTATTCACTACTTTTAATGCCTCTATCAAAACTTTGAATTTGTTTTAAAAACATCAAACCTTCAACAAAATGCTTGTAAAATCAAATGGTATCATTTAAACACAATTTAGTTTCCCAGTGAATAATAAAAAACTCCTAGTTGAGATTTTAGGTAATTTGAGCCTCTGATTATCACAAGAGCTGTCAAGTTTTGCCTGCATTTTACATGAAACCGTCAGTGAATGTACTGAGGATGAAAGTGTACTGAAATGATTAAACCACACCTGGTTAAAATGTCATTGTTGAGAGAAGCTGCATCGGTGTTTCATGGAAACGAACTAGTCGTGACTGTTTCCTGAACACGGTCGCATCTTCATCGTTTGAACCACATCGGTTCAACATAAGGCCGTTATTACTCACGTCACATGAAGTGGTGGAGTAATGACTTCTGCGAATTCACTGATTTCAGATCTCCGAGATACTATTTTTTTTAATAGTATCTATTTTTAATAGATTAATCACAGCTCTTCCCTTACATCATACCCCAGGGTTCCCAATGCATTTATGCACATGTGCACTATTTAAAAACTGCGCCGATTGTTGACATGCTAAAATATATGGACTGAAATGTACTGTACATATATTTAACTGGAATAAAACTTGTTTGCATTGCTGTTTGCAATGTTCACTGGAACAAGGCTTCGCGAAACATCAAATCATTGAACTATGTTGGTAATGATGGAACTTGTGACCCTAGTTGAACAACGATGCTTTTCAGAAACACAACATTGTGAAATGTTTACTGCATTATATAAGACACTTCAGATTATAAGTCGCAGAACATTTCAGGCAATAAAAAATGTGACTTATACTCAGTAAAATGTTGTAGCTTGGCTTAACCCGGTTCACTTAGAGAAGGAAAGTCGCTGACGTGTTTCGTGTCCGGATGGTGTATCTTTCAGTTTGAGGTCAGAAAAATCATCAGTGTGAATGCAGACCTATAACAAAACCAAACAACATGGAGAAAAAGAGCTGTGCCAGCTTTTACAGACCACACAAAAACAGCATTTACTATCATAACAAACACCCAGAACATCAAGCCCAGAGTTCATCGACTTTTTTTCTTTAATCACCCATTCTGCAGTTTTACAATAAAAAGCAATTCGACACAAAAGGTAAAGCGCTCGATTGCTTTCAGCGCTGTCATAATTCCTGCATTGTTAGCGGCTGCTGACGGTGATATTCACGGCGTGACCGGGGGACAGGCCGTACATTGTTACTCAAATGCAAGAATGAAGTGAAATGTGTTCTATTCTCATGGCAAATAATATGTTATTTATTCGTGGTTTTCACTGGCAGCCGTGCTGTCTAATGCCTGGGATAAAATACAGCCGAGGCGCAGTCTCCTGCGGAGCGTCTGGGGATGAAACTCGCCTCTTTCTCTCTCTGCTCGCTGACAGCTCACCTAAATCTCACTCTGAGGGGTATTACTAAAGCAAAGTCTGCGAACACACACGCAGCACCAAGGAGTATTTTCTGCTGTTGTCAGGTTCTCCAAGCATTCTGTAATTCCTGTTTAATTCCAGGAGTTGTGATGGATCCGTCACTGGAGCTGGCAGCGCTAACAGGCCTCGGCGCACAGTGTGACTTCACCAATCTCCAGGAGAGATGCTTCAATCTCTGGCAAACTCAGCCACACTGCTCATTTACCACTTATAAGACTCTTATAATAACTGCCTGCTGAGCTTGAGCTTCTTTATTGAAGAGATGCAGAATGACAGGAAACTAAAGTCCCTTCTGCTCACCAAAGCTGCATTTATTTGATCAAAAGATACAAACAGTAATATTGTGAAATAGTATTACAATTTAAAATAGCTGTTTTCTATGAGAATATCTGAAAAAAGTAATGTATTTATGTGATGCGCAGCTGCCTTTTCTGCATCATATCTTCATATCTTTGTGGAAACTGTGAAACATTTATTTTTTCAGTATTCTTTGATAAATAAAAACAGCATTTTTTTTGAAATTAAGCTATATTGTGTAACATTATAAATGTCTTTCTGACACTTTTAATCAATGTAATGCATCCTTGCTAAATTAAATTATGAATATTATCAAAATGCATCTGACTTTCTCTGCCATCTGCTTACAGAGCGTATTGCAATGCATTCTGGGATTAACCTCTCCATAAATTACATATACAATGCTGTCTGAAAGTCTTAGAAGACTGCATAACTGTGCTTCCTATTTTTTAGAACAAACTTCCTGTCACTCGTATAATGCATTAAAATGCTGCTACATAAGCAAATCAACTACATTTGGGAAGAGAACATATGATTCACCTGTCTGTCAGTGTGACTCACCTGCTATTCACCTGTGCTTTTGTGTAAAATTGTTACGTTTGTCTTTCACACTTCGATTCTTCACCTTCCACCTGACCCAAAACCGGCATAAGATACGCCGACACCTTTTTATATTTGTTTCCCATAATGTGTGCGCATCAGGATTTACTTCTCCTTTTGAGGACAGAAAATATCCCCCACAGCAATATCAAAACCAACTCACACACAATTATAAATGTTCCCATTTGCCAATGCAATGTTTCCACAACAGAGGAGTTCTGCGAGCAAATAAAATGCATAAAGTCAAAGCCAGATTCAGCATCAGCAACTTTAATTACCTAAATTAAGCAAACACTATAAGTCAGAGTCATAATGAGGCTTATGGGAGGCGAGGGCAGCAGTCTGTGTGTGGGAACAGGTTTGTTCTTGATGACAGAATGAAACGCAGCACAGCTCAAACAATCCACCTGTTGGTAATTACCAAGTACTAATTCTCTGAGGTACAAAGAGGAACACGCACACATACACACACACGAACACGAACACACTGGAGCTGTTAGAAATAACTGAATGTCGCACAGCAGCATCAGCCCTCCTAACAAGCCCCAGTACACCTGAGAAAAAGACAAACAGAGAGAAGCACAGAGAGAAGAGAAGAACAGACAGCTGAAACACACAATACACCTGCCACCTGTTTGAGCCTTGTAGACATGCGCCCACATGGGGCGAGAACGAGAGAGAGATGCCATGCTTTCCATCGCGACCAAAGACAATTACCAGTCAACCAACAAAATGATACACCTCTACACACAATTCACACAACGCAACCACTAAACACCCAACTAAAATCCCATAAATGGTCCAATGCACATCCAAACCCATGTTTTGTACCAATGAAACACCAACACAGTCCCATGACAATGCATGCATTCTCATGAGATCAGATTGGAAACACCTATTTAAAACGCCAAACCTCTTTACCAGTCATAGACCCAACCAAAACCCTCTATCAGTTATCAATCGAACCAAACCCTTACACATTTGAACCTGAAACACTTTTAATAGTCAAACACACAAAAAACCCATCTACTGATCAAACCCCTCTGCACATGACATATACAAAAACCAATGTAAATAAAACACCAAACCTCTCTACACACAATCCTTCAAACTAAACCACAAACAACACCAGCTAAAACAACCATAAATGTCTAACACAAACCAAACCTTTTACCAGTGAAACCGAAACCCTTTAAGTAGTCAAACACCAAAGAAAAAGAAAAAAATACAACAAATCTAACCCCTCTACATATAATACCAAGGTTCAAGGTTCAAGGTTTCTTTATTCGTCACATAATAAATTATACAGGGTATAATCAGAAGTGAAATGTAATCAAATCAGGTCCGCTCAGTGGACAGTGCAAAAAAAATAAAAATAAAAATTATATAAAAGTAACACAACACAAGAGCATATATATGGTAGAAAAAGAGAAATAAGAGTAAAATGTGCAATGGAATAAAAAGTGCAAAACAATAAGATGTGCAAACAACAGTATACTGGGACTTAATAAATAGTGTTATGAACAAGAGGGATGTGCAAACGGGTTGTACAGGGTATGTACACAAAGCAGCAAAACGGGTGATGAGAATATGAATGTTTTTACAGTTAACAATCTTGTAAGTGTGTTTGTGTCATGAATCTGGTTACCACTCACTACAACTGCACATCACCCATGGACTACATCTCCCATCATGCACTGCACACACACATTCCCGTCCACCATTACACCAATCACACAGCTGTCACCATTCACTCATTAGTCTTGATTGTCTCACCTCACCTGCACCTCATTCACTCCACACATTTAAGCAGCACTCTCACATGCACTCACTGCGAAGTCTTGTTTTCCCCTGGCTAACATTTCCGAGCGGTTTCCCTAGTTTGTCTTCCCGTGTTATACCTGGACTGTTGACTCCCTCTCCTGATCGTTTGCTGCCTGCCTCTCTGACCCCGCCTGCTTTCTGGTAATCCTCTCTGTCTGCCGCCTGCCCTGACCCATTGCTCTGCCTCTGATTTCGACTCTGCCTTTTCTACGTTGCCCTCGACACCCCTGCTTGATGTTTGACCTTGTACCAATAAAGCTGCTAGTGGATCTACTCTCGCCTCTGACCTGTCATTTGTTACATTATGAGACTGGGTTTGTGTTACCAGACATCAAACCTCTCCTGGAAGTCTCCTGCATAATGATAGTGGTTCCCTGATGCCCACAGATTATATACAATATCTAGACTGAAGCCCTGTTTCCAAAGAATTAAAATGTGTTTCCAGTAATTCAATCATTATGCATTTACGGTTTCTACCTAGTATATGAATGTGCCTCCTCTGAACACTTCTGTTCAGACTTTGTCACACTCTACATCAGTTTTGCAGGAGTGCCAAGTGTGGCACACTAATATTATTGAACTAACTGTATTGTGGCTTATGAGTTAGTGCTAACAAAATTTGAACTAGGAGCCACTGTATTCTATATGTACTACTATGAGTTGAGGACAAACTAATATGTAGTGGGGGGTGGGGTGGGTAATGCTACCTCCCTGCAATTAGTTTTTACAATGTGAGGTGTCTTAAATACTCATATCTAAAACCCCGTAGGTGATCCAACACCAAAGTAAACTCATATACTAATGAAGTTTAAACCTTTTAAGTAGTCAAACACCATCAAAACCCTTCTAAAAATCAAACCCCTCTACACATAACCAAAATATAATGTCAGTGAAACATCAAACAAAACCCCTTTGCACATTATGCTCCCAACTAAAGCTCTAAACACCAAAATACAACCCCATTAGTGGTCCAACACCCAACCGAACCTTTACAGCAATTAAATCATTTTCGATTTGACCATATTTGGGGGAAAAAATCCTGAGCACTTTGTATCCCTGCCTATCAGTCATTTAACATTTATATATTACAGTTGTCAAATATCAACATTTTTTTTCTACTTCCATCTTACCTTGCTCTCTTTCACCGATTTGTGCTGGAATTCCTTCTGTGCTTGTTTGAACATTAAACCTCGACTACATTGATTTGATTGACCAGCTCAATAATTTTGACACTGGCGAGCACTGTGAGACTGCTGAGGCAGACCAGGCTAAACATGTAAGTTCTGAACCATCATCCTAACAATAAAGAGAACGCTGCATAAGGGAGTGCAGCAGACCAGTGCAAGAATATCAAACATTGCAGGGGGAAAATTTGCCCATTTCTAATTATTGGGGGGGCACTGTGTATGGTGATTACAGCCCTGAACCAAACCCATTACCAATGGAAAAAACAGTAAGTAATCAAACACCCAACTTCTGCCAATTAGACCTAAAAATGATTTGTCAATTCAATGCCGAACCAAAATCCTCTACCCAACAAGCTAATCAGACACCAGTCAAACCCCCAAATGAAGTCTACTACACCCATCAGTGAGAGAACAGCATGTCAACCCGCCAAAACACAAGCCTAGAGAATCATGTTAGCAGACCCCGATTACCCACAGGTACAACCCCTCTGCCCACTCTGTTTACCCCGGACCAACCGAGTGGCCATTGTCTCCTAACGAGGGCACATGGTCACCTGGTGAGGGAGTGCAGAGCAGCGTGACTCCCCGAGACGGAGCCCATTGTCTGGGGCACCGCTCCTCTCTGCGTCTCTCCAATGCCGCTCCTCCCCTCCCCGTTCACTCTTTCTTTTAAAGAAGCCATTCATTAGTGGTGGAGAACGTGAGGCCCTTGGCGGGACCTGCTTCTTTTCAAAAACGCTGCTCGCCTTTTGTTTTTGTGTCCTGTCAAAAACGCTCACCTAATTAAGGATGAGATCTCAGGCCCAGTGAAAAGCCCCGTTAATGACTCTCTGAAAATTTACTTAATGAGTTTAGATGCCCATTGTGGGATGAAGCTTCTGGAAGACGGCTCTGGCAGAAAAAGGGGGATGGTGGGAAAGAAAAGGGGGAAACAAATAATGTGAAGAAAACGTGGGGACTGGGTCGTGGTGAGTTTATGACTGAAGGCGAAAGAGAAAAGGTGTAGAGCAAAACAAAAATGAATCAAAACAGGTCATTACTACTGAACAAAAGCACAGAGAAAGAGAGAGAGAAGGAGTATTGCACCTTGATCATCGGCTGCCATTGATGCATTTTCTTTAGCAAACTCCGCCGGTCTTGTTTTAGGGCCTCAGCTGTGTTTCTTCCCTTTCGTTTGTGTCAGCGCAGCCAGCGGAGGGACAGGGCTTGTTAGCATGAGCATTGGAACTGACCGCAGACACGAGCCTCAACCTGGTGTAATTGTCATCGCTGCAGTCCCGAGAGACACATATCAAACGCCCCTCTCATCTCATCTCTTCTCTTTTCACCCTTCTTCTTTTCATCCCAGGAAGAAAACTTGTAAATTAGTCATAGTGTAGGAACAAGACTTTGCTTGCTTTCCTTTCCTCTCCCTTTCTTCAGTTCTGTTACTTATAGTCGTTTCTTTTTTTTTGTCCTAGAACTTTTTATCAAAAGTCTGTGGTTGCACAGCAGAAAAAAACATCTGGAGTAAACACTTGGAAGTAAGTCCTACAATATTTCAACACTAAACCAGGTCGAATGTAGTTTAACCTGGTAAAAGGCGGTAAAGAAAATTCAGAAAAAAATTCTACTGATCGTGGCTGCAAATGATATTCAAATGATGCAGTAGTTATGACGGAGCATAGATGTGCCATGCAGTTAAGTGCACGCTACATTTTAAAGAGCCCAGAATTGCACCAGTTAAATTGCATTCGGCACAGGTTTTTATTTTCAAGTGTTTGAGAGTTACCAGATTTGCATAAATTGGGGTCATATGACGTTGCTAAAAAAGTATTTGGTGTAATGCAATGTGTTTATGCGGATTAAGATTAGAAAAACACATTATTTTCCACAAATTGTACATTATTGTTGCTCCTCTATGCCCCGCCTTTCTGAAACGATGTTTACCAGGCTCATTGTTCTGAGAAGCAAAGCATGCTCTTATTGGCCAGCTATCCAGTGCGTTGTGATTGGCCGAATACCTCAAGCGTGCTACGGATATTTAACGCCCAGGGGCGGACTTTGCAACTTCAGGGATCGTATCTATGCACCAACAGATTGTAACACTCCAAAGAGAAAGGGAAACTTGAAATCGCATCATATGACCCCTTTAAGTGAATTTGGCACGAATACAGTGCATACAGTCCAGTAATAAACAAAACTTTCTATTCATTATTTGAGAATTCCCTCAGAGGAATTCCAGAACTGAGGTCATGCATTACTGTGATTTTACCACGGTTGCTTTTTACAGCAAAGTGGTAAAATCAATGTGATGCATGACCTCCTATGGCTTATTGGTTAAAATGGTAGCAACATTAACATGAGAAAAATACAGGTTTTCCATTAATATAAGCAATATAGTGCACTAATCAGGTTACAAGGTAAATTGCCAGGGAATGAATGAATGAATTCATTATTCATTAATGAAAATGTTTTTGCATTATACGTCTCTTTGAATACAAGAGCTTGCAAAATTAAAACACAGTTTTCTAACTGTAAGTTGTTTACATTGACAATGTTTGCAATGCAAATTGGTGCATTTATATTAAATGTGTTTATCAGCATTTGTACCACAATTTCAAACTCATCCAATCAGAGTTTTGAGTCATTTTACTTCTAATTTGGTAACACTTAGCAATTTGCCACATCACTATAGAAGAACAAAATAAATACGAAACAGGGTTTTTCATCACATTTTAAAACACAAACATTGTCACAGGAGTAAATATGTTATGATTAGATTCTATGGAATTAACTGGAAATGATCTATCATGTGTTGTAGCTGCTGTTGTATCTCGGCCATGTTTGACAGTATGAGGTATACCCACAGATATCCGTACATTCGCTAGCATAGCCAGATTGATGGATGGTATAATAGAGCGCTGCTCTGTACGGAAGGACATTAACGTGTGAATGATGTGTAGCCGACACATATTTAATATTTCATAACTCCGTAGTGAACAGTATGTCAACATCTGTCTGACCCGGGCCCAGAACACAGGGCTCATATCAGAAAGCTGATTACTGACCTTACAACAGTAATGGGCATGTTATCGATGAAAAAATCCTTCCCAGCGGAACACGGCGCTCGGCTAAAGGCTACAGAAAACTACAACACTTCTCTAACAACATCTCAGTGCAACCACAGGAATATTTTATTGCTCAGAGGTTACTCTTTTCTACCTCACGAGACTTAATGTTCTCAGCTGCGATTCATTAAAGAATCAACTTTGTCTCATTGAAATATTCAGACACAGTTTAGGAAGATAACCTCTCAAGAAGAAAGAGGGGTTAGAATAAAGAAAGAACTGGGATTACAATGCTCTGAGCCCCTTTATTTTTGGGTCACACTTGGTACCTTTGCGGACAAAGGTGACAAAAGCCTTTACCTCCCCCCCCCCCCCAGAAAAATCAATGCAATATATTTTTGTTCAATAATATTTATTATTTAATTTTTTGCATTTTGAGAGAATTGCATGGTACCAATTAATATTTATGCAATAATTAATATCAATTTTTTCCCATTGAAAATAATTTTTAAATCTTATTTTCAATTATGTTTCAGTTAATTCAGTATTTCAGATTAAAGAGAGACTAGCTGTGCACTTTTTTCTGCATCATGGCTGATTTGTAGATTGTATATCTTTTTTTTCTATATTTCAATTTTTTTTCAAATTTCCCATTAATTTCTTTTGGTGGTCATTTTTGACTGAAGATCCCAAGTGTGACTTTATTACGACAATTAAGCATTTTTTGATTCATGCCCTCATTTTTTTTGTGTTTACATATCAAATGCCATAAAAGTCAGCAAGCTTCATACAGTTCAAATGAAGCCACGATTTTTAACATTTCAAAATATACAATTTTCATAATGAATTTATTTCATAAGGATTGAACACAGACACGGAAAACAACCAGAGCTAGAAGAGATTAAGGATTCGAGGAGGACCTCAGATTTACATTTGCTCTGTCCCGGTCTCAGTTAAAGCTGTTAGATGCTGTTACATCAGCTATTGTGGTGTTTTATGCACTTGCAGCAATTCAATTATTTGTTTGTGCGAGTCAGCTGTGCAGCGAGTGATGATTCACATAAATCAGCCGTGAATCCCAGAGGAACTCCGACTGTTCTCTTTGAGTGATGCTCTTCTAGGGAATGATGGTGTCACAGAGTGTTGAGGAAATGTTTTGATGAATGTGATGCGATAAAAGCATCGGCTGCCAAAATGCCAAGGCAGGAAAATGTAATTCATCAAATTAAACCTGATTGTTTCTCTCTTTGGAAAAACTTAATCTTTATTTTAGCCTTCATGTCAAAACAATGGTCATTTCAACAAGTCTTAATTCATTGATTCGTTTGGCTGTTCGTTTTTGTCACGCCTGGATGCTGCATTAACTTTTAACGAGAAAAACTGAGAATATATTCAGAACGATGCCATTGATTATTTCTTTCAACCTAGACATGTCTTTTTGAGAATATAGATTTAACTGATTATCAATTTTGTTTTTCAATATCACTTTCCATCCAATTAGTCCTTTGTGAAACCCTTTTAACTAACTAAAGTAATTTATTCAATGACATCATCCATCAGGAAGTGACATCATTTTGGAGGGAAAACAACACAAACAGCATTAAGTATCACAGCCCCAATTCCAATTCCATTTTTTTACATTTAAATAAAAATAAATCTATAAGTCTTTCAAATCATATGAGCCAATATTGTATTCACAATCGAACATGGATAACATAAATGTTTAAACTGAGAATGTTACACTTTATCCACTAAATGAGCTAATTTCAAATGTGATGCCTGCTACAGGTCTCAAAAAAGTTGTCATGTAGGCAACAAAGGGGATAAAAAGCTAGACATTTCGAAAAGATTCAGCTGGGAGAACATCTAGCAACTAATTAAGTTAATTGACATCAGGTCTGTAACATGATTAGCTATAAAAGGGATGTATTAGAGAGGCAGAGTCTCTCAGAAGTAAAGATGGGCATGGGCTCTCCATATTGTGAAAGAGTGCGTAAAAAGATTGTGGAATACTTAAAAAATAACGTACCTAAACGTCAAATTGCAAAAACATTGGAAATCGCATCGTCTACAGTGCATAACATCATCAAAATATTCAGAGAAACTGGATAAATCTCTGTGCATAAGGGACAAGGCCGAAGACCTTTGTTGGATGCCCATGGTCTTCGGGCCCTCAGATGACACTGTATCACTCATCGGCATGATTCTGTCATTGGCATTACTAAATGGGCCCAGGAATACTTCCAGAAACCACAATCCACCGTGTCATCAGCAGATGCGAATAAAGCTCTATCATGCTAAAAGGAAGCCATATGTGAACATGGTCCAGAAGCACCGCCGTGTCCTGTGGGTCAAGACTCATTTAAATTAGACTGTTTCAAAGTGGAAAAGTGTTCATAAAAAGATAAACCTTCTTAAATCAAGATACATTTACTTTAGAAGCAGAATGACAAAATATATTCTTGTTTACTGAAGTCTTGTTTTCTGAATTTTTTTTTAAAGATTATGTGAGTGCTTGCTTTGAATGATCTAGGAATATTTAATCTGATGAAATTAGCTCTTTAAAATAGTTTGTGTGTGTGTGTGTGTGTGTGTGTGGTGTGTGTGTGGTGTGTTTGTGTGTGTGTGTGTGTTTAATGTTCTTCACATTCTGAAGAGTGAAACACTGTGAAGCTGTCAAAACATTAAATGTTCCTTTAAATAATGTGCCTGTGATATAGGTTTTATTATTAAACATATTTTATTAATGAACATTTCATGTTGTAATGCGCCGAGACTACATTCTTAGAAATTGACACCACACAAACCTTCTGTGGTTAAAGTGTAAGCTTATTTTCATTCAAACCTCTCTCTGTGTGTGTGTGTGGTTTCTCTGTGCAGCTTGAACATGTGTTTGTTGTTTTGTCTCACCGGAGCACAGAATCATGCGAAGCGTTCTCCTCCATCTGACTACAGGAGGTGTAAGACAAGAAAACACACACGTGTGGGAGAAGCTGCGTTGAGGTCAGAAGTTGGCAGATTTCATCATCGCCAATACGAACACCTGTGCAACTTCAGGTTGGTTACTGATCAACAAGATTGTGGACACACACACACACACATCATATTAGCAGATGTATCCGGTGGGTTCAGGTTTCACAGGTAAGCAGAAGTCAGATTAACCTGAAACATGTTTGGAAGAAATAGCTCACATTTCCTTAAATAGACAGCTAAATCTCATGAAACTCATATTCCACCCCAAAATCAAAAGAAAACTATTGTTATGCATTTGTTATGATAATTAAGAACCTTTTCTCACTAAAGGGCATCTGTTTTAATTCTTCACAAGTTTTATTTATTTTCAATTTTAGAGATTCCATTAATTTTATATTTAACTTATTTCATAGACTCTGTTTTAAAGATAAATTACATTTTAGTACTCAAAAAGCATGTCCAATTAATTTAAATCTTGAAGCATACAATAAAAAAAATCAGCTGCATACACACATTTTCAAAACTTTACACATAAATCAAAGAACTGCACACACAACACAAAACGATCATATCTTTCAAAACGAAGCACTTCATTCTAAATATCATAAACACGTCTCAAAAGCAAACATTTCCAAACACCTTTGCCATAATATAAATTCCTGCTGGATTTGTGTGTTACATAGAGAACTTGTGTTTGAAAAACACTTATTAAAAGTTTAACAAAAATGTGTTTTAATTGAATTACTTATTATGTATTTAACCTTTTTTATTAATATACATTGGTGTTTCCGTGAGATTCACCCGCACAGGTAGAAGATTGTCCAAGCTCTTGTGGATTTAGTTACACATAAAGCGGCATCTCTCACAGGACAGGTGATCTGCACACATTGACCAGCTCACCTTTGTCACCTGTCCTCTGAAGTTTCCACAGCGTATTTGAGGTAAATCATTCCCATTTCCCAGCACTGAACCTTCACTCGACTGCTCCCGCGCTCAGGATCGGGGACGCCGCCTGGTGTCAAGCAGAGCGCAAGCGAGAAGGATGGGGGCCGAGCACAGGGGGACCCGGACCGGGAGGACCGCAGGGAACCACAGGAACGCACACACACCACACACACACACACACGCACACGCGCGCGCGCACACACACCACACCGCGCGCGCGCACACACACACACACACACGCGCGCGCGCGCACCACACGCACACGCGCGTCGCGCGCACACACACACACACACACACACACACACACTCGCAGCACACACGCACACGCGCGCGCGCGCACACCACACACACACGCGCGCGCACACACACGCACTCGCTCGCGCGCACACACACACACACACACACACACAAACACTCGCTCTCTCCACACACACACACGCTCTCTCCACACACCACACACACTCTCTCTCTCGCGCACACACCACACTCTCTCACACACACACACACACACACACACACACACACACACACACTCACACAGACACACACACTCACACACACTCTCTCTCTCACACACACACACCCACACACACACACACAACACACACACTCTCTCTCTCACACACACTCACACTCTCTCTCTCACACACACACACACACACCACTCTCTCGCCTCTCACACCACACACACACTCTCTCTCTCTCACACACACACACACACACACACACACACACTCACACTGACGCACATACACACACATAGTT
>QVTF01005901.1:0-28257 GCA_003573665.1 Oxygymnocypris stewartii | reverse complement strand
CCAACCCCTGGAGCCCAGGACACACCATTGTGCAATCAAAAACTGCACCAAGACACAGCATGAAACTGAACGTAGTGCTGCTTTCCGCTTTGGAAAGAAGTTTCCCAAATACTTGCACTTCTACAATCCCAATCAAAACAACAAGTGGGGGCATAAGAGAGGCTATCGGATCCAGTATAACTCGCATGCTAACAGTGTTTTGCCCCGGGGCTGGAAGGAGGAAAATGGTATTGCGTGGTCAAGGTGGGCATTGGTAATTAATTTTAAAGAAATAGCACATTTGTCTTTTTGCACTCTATATTTGAGCAAATCTTTGTTGTTTTGTTGACTGCAGATACCCATTGGCTGTAACCAGACACAAGGACAGTGAGGTCACCAGCACTAGCATCTACACTCAGAATAACCCTTGGGAGCCTGTTGTTTCCTTTGAGGAATTCATCCGCAACAATGAAAACATCGTTAACCAGGTACACCGATGACTGATAGAGACTTGAAGAATTTTGTCTCCAATTCCAAATGGACACTAAAAAGTAAACGCAAAACCAACATATTCAGCATTTAAACAGGAGTATAAATAAAATCTGATGACAAAAAAGCTATTATCAATTATTCAAAATATCTTAACAGCAACTTCTGTATCTGAATATTACAGTAACTATACACAATTTGCTTTACCTGCTGTCGTGGCCCATTATGGCAAGAGATGGATTCCTTCCATTTAGTCAATGAGGCTCAAGAAGCAGTGTTCCAGATGTCAAAATAAGACTTTTATTAACCACAGTAACAAAGCCGAGATACGGTCACTGCAGCCACCGCATCTGACTCTCGGTCTGTCTGAACATACATTTTATACCTTTTTCACTACCCAAATTTGGGAGTTCCGGTCTTTATCGGTTATGTTTTGTCTGGTTTGCCACAATTAATTTATTGCCACACCTGGTCATCTTTAATGGTGGCTTTTGTTTAATCAGTCCTTAAAAAAAAAAAAAAAAAAGACAATCTAGTCCTTTTCTCAAAAAAAGACAATCAGTCCTTTTCTCAAAAAAAGACAATCTGTCCTTTTCTCAAAAAAAGACAATCATGTCCTTTTCTCAAAAAAAGACAATCTGTCCTTTTCTCAAAAAAGACAATCTGTCCTTTTCTCAAAAAAAGACAATCTGTCCTTTTCTCAAAAAAGGACCTTGGCAGCAGTCCCAGAAGACATACATCAAAACTGTTTACATGTCTTTGTCATATTCTGGGCATTTACCCAAAGTTCATAGGGTTATTCAAGTTCACTAATATTCTCCATTGTAAAGCACTAGTACTGCCAAATAGACTGGAATAATTCAACATGTTGATCACTTTCTTGAACACGCATCATATTTTGAGCAAAATAATACTATATTGAGTAAATAACATACTATAAAGTAAAATAACACAATACTGCGTTAAGAGATGCCAGATTACCAAGCACTTAATCAGATTAACTAATACCTAAAATATTCTGAATAGATATAAAAATAAAGAAACTACTTAAATCAGTGTCAATAAATAAGTCCATAATAAAACATTATTAGTAGGCATATTATTTTCATTTAGTTTTCCATTTTTATGTTCATTTTGTTTCAAATTTGAGCAATTTTGTATTTTTTAAATAAGTCTATAGTTTTTAATTCCTTATTATTTCAGTCTTAAGCCCATTACAAAATAAGCACGTTAAAAAATATATACGACCTCATGTTGTCAATCACATTTACACAATGCCTCTGAAAATTTCGTCCGTCATAAAAGAAATGTGGATCAGGTTCAATATTTAGCTTTTTCACATGCATTTTAATAGGAAAGGATGACGAATACGAAAAAATGGAAAAACACATTTGAACATTTTGGACTTGGTGTGCAATAACTTTTAGTTTTAGTACTTCAATTTATAAATTACATGAAAATAACAAGTGTTACCTTGACAAATAACAGTATATATTTTATTTTTCAGTTAATGTAAATGGTTACATTACTAGATATATAATAATCTAAAATGACTCCATTGATTTGTTTCTTGTCAGGATTTGGTTGCCTGGGTGACGGTGGGGTTCTTACACATTCCTCATTCTGAAGACATTCCCAACACAGCGACTCCAGGAAATTCAGTGGGATTCTTCCTGCGTCCCTTCAACTTTTTCAACGAGGACCCCTCGCTCGCGTCCCGCAGCACGGTCATTGTGAGACCTGATGAGAAGGGCCGGCCGACGGTTCAGAGATGGACTCCAGAGGTCGTAGGTCACTGCGTCTCAGACGAGCCTTTCTTCTACAATGGCACATACACTGAAGTCTAGACTCAGCCCATTTCATGTTATGTTAGTGTTTTTGTGATGTGTATGTATATAAAATTATCGAAATCTGTGACAATAAATGCTGATGGTGTCAAATATTTACAACTATAAAAAATGGAGTGCTCTTTTTACAGGGAGCTGAACAAATAAACCTCAACTGCTTTCAATGTAGAACATCTAAAACCTCATAAGTTTCTGACATTTACACAACTTAAACATGGTATAGATCAGTATGGCAATAGGAATGTTTGAATACAAATCTCACAAATGTCTCATATTATTTTAATCCAAAAAATCAAAATAAAAAATACTAAATTATATTTTACAAAATAATGCAGGATTTTAAGGATATTTTGTACATTTACTTTGTTATCTTATAATCATGACCGTTTAGTAAAGATTCTCTCTTTTTTTTTTTTTTTCTTTTTTTTTTTTGCTGAGCATAAATAAAATTATGTAAGCTAAATATGCCCATATGATGTATCCTTACAATTGTGTGTGTATATATATATTTACAATAATGCAGTAGGCAACTAATAATTGTAAGATGAATCTACTAGTATTGTCAATTTCTTTAAAAAGTCTTAGAAATTCCTTTAAAATAAGCTTAATTGTCCTTATGCAAAATATCATTATTTTTTTTCATTCAAATAGGGTAATAGTTTGAATGAGATTCATCTGCTGAAGTGTTTTTGAAAATAAACGTGTAATAATGTCATGCACGGAGTAGTGTTTGTATCAGTTGTCATGGTAACCGTGAGCGGCGGGATGAAGTGAGGGCCCTTGAGATCCGTAAGAGAGCGGCTGTATCCATGGACAGGGCTTATCGGCGGAGAACATCCAGGATGCAGGAGGCCGTATCCGTGAGCGCACTGTTCCCGGCGGTCCTGTGTGAGCGGGAAACAGCTTCATTCTGGAATCTCTCTGCAAACAGACCATAATTCACCTGCGGCGTCTCCCATGGAAACCAGCAAGAGACGGCTTGAGAGAGTCTTTTTATACACATGATCAAAATCTTACATTAATCACCGTCACATAAAAATAATAATCTTGTTTACAGGAACAAGAGAATATTGTTTACACATACATATAAAATATACACATAAACTGTACATATATATATACAAAATATATTTAATATATACACTGTAAAGTATAATATATCTATGTAATATATAGCCTACAATTTAACTGTATTTATCGCATTTAAATTACGAGATTAATCATTTGACAACTCTATTATAAATAAATCTACTAATTCAAATATAACATTCTGATCAGTTTGAAACATGTTTACAGCACAGTGTACGTCACTGCTGAAAGATCTTAGACTAGTGTGACGGCTGGTGACCAGTAAGACATTCTCTTCTCTCTGACTGTTTGTTCAGGGTTTTACAGGGTATGTTAAAGTCGTCTGTACTATGGAGCAGGAGGAGAGGTAAAACCGCCTTATATAGGGCGACCATTCCTTAAATTCACCATGACAACCGCTAATGCATCATACTACAACTGAATCTTACAATACAAGAGGTTCTGAGTCTGAAGGATTTCTCATTTCTCATACGCACACACACAGACTCACACACTCTCTCACACACTCTCACACACACACACACACACACACACACACACACACACACACACACACACACACACACACACACACACACAAACACACACACGGTCACACACACACACACACACACACACACATGTTGGTTTTTATGGTTTACGGGGACTCTCCATAGGCGTAATGGTTTTTATACTGTACAAACTGTATGTGCTATTGCCCTACACCTACCCTACACCTAAACTTAGCCCTCACAGGAGACAGATCTGTATGATTTATAAGCGTTTTAAATTATAGGGACACTGAAAATGTCCTCATAAATCACCTTCTCCTTGTAATACCTATGTCATACCCATGTTATTATACAAATTTGTGTCCTCATAAACCACATAAACATGCCCACACACTCACACACACACACACACACACACACACACACACACACACCAATGTTCAGGTCCAGTATGTGTTCATTAACGGTTTACATGTATTGCTGTTCCTGCAATCAGTACTTTTCAGATTTCCGTTGTAAATGTTTAGTGGCTTTTATTACCTTTTTTTGTATTAGTATATTTATCGGTCTTGATGATGACAGATTTTCTCTGTCACCGGAGTAATGACAGAATGAGCTCTTGCAGACTGCATGCACATCTATAGTCTTTGCTGGTGAGATTATAGGATTGATTTGGGAAACACTGTCCCCTATGGGCCATGTGGGAAAATTGCAACTTCAACTGCAAACAGAAGAGCATCAGCATCATGTCTGAATACTACATAACATTACACAAACATTAGGTGAAAATGATATGCTAATAAATCACATGGCCTTTAGAGAAGGGTGTTACCTCCAGTATATAAAGTGCACGGTCTGATCTAGCTTGATCTAGTAGATTCACAGTATTTGGGGTCAAATGCTCAACTACACTTTTTCCAACTTTCACAGCAGCCTAGTTGCACTGACATGTTTGCACAGTAAAAGACAAACACCAGTCCATTCCAGGGGTGTATTCCAGAAAGCACGGTTAACTTACCGTCAGCTAAACCCTGAACTAACCCAAACCTTGCTCACTCGAGGTATGTAACCGCGTCCGGGAGTAAGTTCACTAAACTCAGAGTATGTTCCTGATCAAGACGTTCTCAACAGAGCGATGAATCGACGAGTCACTATACTAAGAAAAAGCACGCCATGCTGTTTCTTCTTCTTCTTTTGTTCAATGGTCGTTTACATTCATATCGCCTCCTAATTGATGGTTGTGCAATCATATTTTTTTCCGTTTAATCTTTAATCCTTGCGAATATGATTATTATTTTTTTGATGCTAATTATAAATTAAGTCATATCAGATATGTATTTGTATTATAGAAATCCATGATAGATGGATAGATCCATGATTTTCTATGATAGACCAACTGAGCTTTACCATCCAGATAAAAAATCTTTTTTGTTTTCAGAATCATGGGAGAATGATATCTTATAGGCTGTATGTGGTATCTAACTAACATTATACTGTTAATATTAAAATGATTTAACCCTTTGGTGCGTTCCGCGGTCCTTGCTTTGAGTACAGTAGACACACTTTCTGCTTTTTCCATCACTACACAAACACTAGATGCTGATATTCACATGATATGTACTTAGCTTGTGTACTAAAATATCATACATTGATAATAGCCATAAGTAGTTTATATTTTCCACAGTTAGCTCATAAACATGAGGTGCATTTTTGTCTCAAATGTACCATATGGTGTCCAGTTGAAACATAACATGGTACAGTTGAGACATTCTTAATGCTCTAAAGCTGGCCAACCATTTATCGCAAATGTAATCAGTTACAAAATTACAGTTTTGAATAATTACATTAAAAAAATAATGTATTTATTTGCTTTATTTAATTCAGATTCATTCAAACAAAATAAGAACACATATTTAACACTAGAAAGTATCTGGCAGCAGTACAATCACTCGAATATTTCTGCATTTTTACATTTTCAATCATTCTGTATGATTAATAAGCTTGTTTCATCACGAGGACCTAACCTAAACCTTCACTGGTATTACTATACTTGTGGGGCATTTGGTAATAGCAGTACACACACACACACACACTCTGTATGCATTTTATTTTCTATGATTGAACTGTTACTGTATACAGTACATAGCCACCTATAAAGGGTGTCTCAGCTGTACCCACTTTACCACCTTGTATATTTCTTCAAATGCTATGTAATCCTTTTTACATTCATGTTAGAAAATATGTCCATTAACAATAGACAGCTCAAATATCACAATTATCCTTTTTTAACAGAATTTGCGTAGCATATGTGTAAATGTGGCGTTTATCCTATTATCATAACACAGAACAACTAAACAGCATGTGATGCAATACGACACCAATCCAGGTACAGTTCATACACTGTGTCTCAACCGTACCCATGACATGCTCATACGTTTCTCTAGATTATGAAAATACCTTGCTTGGCACAATGTCATGAAATATGTCTATTTTTAGCGCACAGAGTAACGTTTGCAATGATATATGTTACGTTTAACAATGATAAAATAATAAGAAGATAGTCATTGTGGAAGGGACATGGTCAAAAAAATGTAGCTCACCTTGGAAAAAAAAACGTTTGCCGATATCATCGGAGTGGAAAGACGCACACATTTCACATTTCCCACGATCAAAGAGAACACTAATAAACATGTGTGATGTGTGGAACAAAATCACGGCTCTGGGTTCTTGTGTACACAAACATGTTAACTGGCACCGGTGGGCCCACTTGCCAGTACATGTTTTAAACAGTAATATCTTAGTCTGAACCTAAAGCAATCTTGACAAACTATATATTGCTTGAAAGCTTAAAGACTCTAGTTTTCATATTTGGTGACTGATTTTTTTAAATAATTTACAGAGGAACTGTAATTTATTAATTTGTAAGAAGAGTACTCATCAGACTCAGAGAGCAAGTTCTGACCTTTACTTTGAAATAGTGATACATATAAAAAATCTGCAAAAATCTGCAAAAATCTCCATTCATGTTCATGTCAAGTGTTCAAAAGACAACATTCATTCAGTTTTTTTAGACAAAAATGTCTAAAATATAAAGAAAAACAATAGGTTCTCAATTTTTGATGCAGCATGAACTATAACGTACGTCCAGGGTTCTTGTTGCATGTCTTTTATGTGTTCTTTTAGAAGTTGAATTGAAATCAGATACTGCCATTCTACACTTAATACATCTGAATGTGATGTCTACGTCATAAATATTGAGAGAAGTAAGGAACATTTTTTTTCAGATCACTCAAACCATAAATGGAAATGGAGCCGCTCTTATATGATCATCAATGATTCCAGACACCGTCCCACAGACTGCTCTCTCTGCTGCCCTCAGGGAGACGTCTCCTCAGCATCCGATCCCACACTAGCCGACTGAGGAATAGCTTTTCCCCTCAGGCTATCAGGACAATGAACAGTCAGAAATAATACACCCTACTGCATACTCCCACTTTACAGTACGCCATGCACTGCACTTTAACACAGTTCAACTGGACTACACGCTCACACTGCACTAACACAACAACCTTTCTGCTACCACTGGATACCATCAAATGACATTGCATATCCGGCTTATGTATAATCTGTTGCACCTTCGCATATTATTGTGTGTGTATATATGTGTACATAGGGTGTATAATGTGTATTGATAACTGTAAATATGTCTAATAGTACACTGTGTGTACTGAGTATATGTATTCTGCACATTGTCTTCTGTATAAGTCTGTAAGTATGTATTGTCTATATGTGAATTGTTTCTGCACCGTCTGGAGCACGCTCTCAAGAACTTCACTCACCAAGGCACATGTGTGGTGATGTGACAATAAAAGTGATTTGATTTAATTTAATTTAATATGGTTACTAATGGGGTTTGATGGTCATCTAGTGGAGAAGATTGGTACTACGCCCCAAACAAAACCAAATTTCACTGAAAGCTCATTTTTTATTTTTGGTTTTGTTTCTCTAGCAGTTTTAAAGTAAAAAGTACTAGTACACTAGTTACAAATGATTTAATCACTGCTCTCGATAAGAGACAGCACTGTGCGGCATTATTTGTTGATTTGACAAAAGCGTTTGACTTAGTGGATCATGCCTTACTATTACAGAGGCTTAAAAGTATAGGCCTCGGTAATTCGGCCTTAAGTTGGTTTAAAAACTATTTATCTGATAGAACCCAATGTGTTGTTGTAGATTATTACACCTCGTCCATGTGAAGAGTCAGGAAGGGTGTTCCACAAGGTTCTTTACTGGCACCACTTCTTTTCTCTATTTTTATTAATGAATTGGGGCAGGGAATAAAATCTGCAAAATTACATTTTTATGCTGATGATACAATTATTTATTCAACTGCATCCTCTCTGTCTCAAGCTATTGCAACTCTTCAGTATTCTTTTTATACTTTTCAGCTTACTTTACTAAAACTGAAATTAGTTTTAAATGTAAACAAAACTAAGTATATTATTTTTACGCGCAGCCGCTCTATGACCACTGCCCCACTCATTCTTACTATTGATGACCTACAAATAGAAAGAGTATAAATGTACAAATATTTAGGAATATGGCTTGATGAGAAGTTAGCCTTTGATGTTCATATTGATTACTTGGTGAAAAGACTTAAACCAAGACTGGGTTTTCTTTTCCGGCAAAAAAATTTTTTTTTCCTATGGAGCTAGAAAGAGTACTTTTTTACCCATTTTAGATTATGGTGATGTTATTTATATGCATGCTTCTACATATTTATTGAAGAGGCTGGATGGTGATGTTATCATGCTGCATTGCGTTTCATAACAAATGCTTTTTCACGTACTCATCATTGTCTGCTGTACAACTACGTAGGTTGGTCCTCTTTATGTCAAAGAAGAAAATCACATATGTTACTATATATTGTAAAGACATTGTTGGGTATGCTTCCAAATTACATTACTAGTCTTTTATGCTTATGTGGAAAGAACTATAGCACCAGATCATCAAATGGGATTAAATTAGTAGTACCTCAGAGCATCTTTCTCTTATTATGCTCCATGGCTTTGGAATGAATTTCAATCGACTACTCCACTAGAAACAATTCCTCCTTTGAATATTTAAAAAAAATTTTTGCAGTGTAAAATGAATGAATCATGTTACTGTTTTAATTAATTTATTGATCTATGATGAATCTTTTCGCTTTGACTGTTTAGAGTTTATTATGTGTGTTATATGATTACGTGAACTTTTTGTAAGGCCATCTTAGCCAGGACTCCCTGGAAGAAGAGATTTCTTTTAATCTCAATGGGACCTTCCTGAAAAAAAAAACGGTTTTGTAATATATATATTTTATAAAAAATATAAAAATTTAAATTTGTACATTTTATTTTTCATAAACTTAAACTTCCATAACTTTATCACCTTTACAATACTCTGCCAAGTGTCTTCTTTAAAAAGAGATCAACCTTAAGTCTCTGCTCCAAAGCATTCAAAATGTATAACAATTTAAGTTGGAAATGTCATACTCAAAAAGTGGAACGGACAGTTAACACGTTAAAGTGTTTCAACTGTACACATGTCTCAAATGTACTCAGTCTACCCTACACAATGCCGAGGGACACATGAGGATATACCATCTCATGGATAGGCCTACATGTATGTCAACAACAGTTTGTTTACCTCTTAATTAAACACGGGTGACTAATGAAAAAATAATCATCTGTATTTTATATAGACCTAGCAACACTACTTTGAAAATTACAATTATGACCGTTGCCCACCTATCCCTAAAAAGCTCTGTATTTAATTACTTTGCTTATTTAAAAAAAATATTCAATCGTTTGAATATGAAAAATTAAGAATAATCTAAATTATGCTTTAAATGCAGTTTTTGTTTAACGAATAGCAAGCACATCGGCAATAATTTACAGAACAAAGTATGAAAGTCTGTTGTTCGGTTCAATATGATACAAATCACAATGTGAGGCATTTTAGTGCATTGAGCTATTTTAAAGATCCACCAGATGACGCTAAAGCTTTTATTCAACTCTCGATTATGTTGTCAAGTGTAAATATTGCCTGTGTCCTAACCAAAATCACCCTAAATTCTGTGATATTAGTCATTTTCAATACTTTTTAGGGCAGAGAGTGTGGATAGGCACATTGGGACGCAGGAACTTTAAAATCTATCAGTCAATCCTCTATTAGTATCACTTGTGTTAGTTCATTTTTTTCTGTGTTTCGTCAGAATGGATCCACTGGGAGTGAATTCAATAGAAACGGCAGCTCTAGGGAGACCCTTCCAGCTGCGGCTGCTGTGTGACTGCAGGAGAGATGCTCTAGTACCAGGTGCTGCAATACCAAATATTATTTTCTACCAAACTTTGATTGTAGCATTGAAATTCCTGGCAAACATTGATCTCTGGGTTGATTGTTTGAATTTGAGGGTAGTTCTGTGCTATAATAGCCCATGCCATATGATATTTGAATCCAGTTGCAGTTTAGTGATTCACCTTTAACTACAGTGCCCTCCACTGATATCGGCATTGCCTTGGTAAATAAGAGCAAAGGTGGATGAAAAAAAATCTACATCATTTATATTTCTGATCTTTTATTCAGACAATTCACAAAACTCTAACTTATCATTTAATTAGAACATGGAAAGTGTGTGTGTGGGGGGTGTCATTATAAAATATGTTTTTGTCTAGTTCACATTGGCCACAATTATTGGCACCCAATTATTACAACGTCCTTTCTCCAAGATTACAGCTCTGAGTTTTTTCTTATAATGCCTGAAGTGTTTGGAGAACACCTGACTCGAGATCAGAGACCATTCCTTCATCCAGAATCACTCCAGATCTTCAGATTCACAGCTTCTTCTCTTCAGGTCACATTTTCTACATGTTTCAGGTCAGGGAACTAGGACGACACTAGGGATGCATTATGATGATATACACATGTCCTCTTTCAGGCAGATTTGTTAAATCTTTAATTATTTTAAATGTTTTTATTATTGCCCTGATGGTGGAGATGGGGGTTTCAATGCTTTAGCTCTTTTCTTAAAGCACCTTTCTATATTGTGAAGCTCAACAATCTTCTTCTGCACATCAGAACTATGTTCTTTGGTTTTACTCCTTGTGATGGATGATAAGGGAATTTGGCCTTAGTGTTCCTTATATTAATAATATTGTGGAACACAAAGTCATGGCTGGACAATTTTATTCTCCTAATCACACTGGTGTGCTAAAAACATGTTGCTAAACAGCGCTAAAATGGTTCATTGGCTCGTAATCTTGGGGGAACTACTTTAAGTGCAATATCTTTAAGGTGCTACAGCGCCTTTGTCAATGGTGCTATAACCATAAGAGATTTTAGATATGTTACTCATTTCTCATATGATTGTTAAGAAGGGGGATTTACTACAATGGCAAAAGCTGTTTTGAATCACTTTTATGCTTTATTTGAGGGCAAAAGGTCTCCCGTGGGGGCCCTGGAATATTTCATTATTGGGGGCCTTGTGGGCAAAAAGGTTGAGAACCATGTTATCTTCAGAAAATACACTGTATTTTAATGTTGGTTTTTTAATCTCTTCCCCAACAAAACTACGAGACTACGAGACTAAAAGAGAGCTTAGAGAACCTTTAAAGAATGATGTGTGTGTGTGTGTGTACTTAAGTGATATTTTATGCTCAAAAATTTCTAGGGGTGCCAAAAATTGTGGCAAACATTAATTGGAGAAAACATAATGTGAGTTTCCCCCACTTTCAATTTTGCTACTTCAATAAAATATGATCATTCTGTGATTTATTTTGAATGAAAGATAAAAATTGCTTACCAGTATTATTGGAGGGCACTGTAAATAAGTAACCTATAAAAATACTTAGAAGAGAAGAGTCAATTAAATGACCGATTACTGCCCTGATTAAACGCCCGGACGGCTGTTAAAGCAGATAAAATCAAGTGTGCAGTAAATGATCAGAATCAGCCAGTGTTTTTCCTGAAGAAGAATATGAAACGATTCAGGAACAATCATGGGATCGCAATTTTCAAGTTTCTTGACACAATACAACCAAAATCCCTGAAGAAGAATCGAGATGTTTTACAATAACGGAAGCAGTGGGAAGCAAATGTCTTTAATATACAATCATGTGGTATAATGATGGAACTAAAGCTAAATGAGCTGAAACAAACTCAAGCAGCCCTGGAGCAGAATAAGAAAGATGTAAAAAACTTTGAGTATGAAGTTGATGTTCCCTACAAAGTAAGAGTTGATATTGATTATAAAGCCAGTGTGGCGGTGAGCTGCACGTCTGTGAGGAGAGCTGGCATTATCGATGTATGCCTGGATCAGTGGTCTTTTGTTCAGTGTGTGCACTAATAAATGCCACTGCAGCAAACACGTCAAAGAAGCACAAACATATGCAACAAAAATCAAGAAGGAGAAGAGAACATTTGAAGATTTAAAGAAGATATGTGAGTTCAAAATTGGAGACGGTGTGTCTTTGGTCAAGAAGCTGGAAGAAGAACTGCAAGAATTAAAGAAAGAGAAAATAAAACTGTGGAAACTCTGCAGAAGATCGCTCTCAACACTGATTCTCTGATCACACTTCTGCACATTGATTTTCTGATTGAGACGCTGAAAGAAATAAACGAGCCTGAAAAAGCCAAAACATGGGAAAACATCGAGAAGAGAGCGGGAGAAGAAAAACAAGGAGCGCTTGGATACTTTAGAATATATAAAAAACATAAACTAATCAGTTTATGGTTTCAGCTTCTTTCAAAACCATGTCCTTAATATGATGTAAGCTATCAGACTTGAACTGTATTATTTCTCATTTTTCTCATTGCTTTGGATAAATAGCATCTGCTAAAATAACTGATGTAAAATACTATGGTGATTATTACTGTAGCACTCGTCCTGAAATACATCACAAACTGGCACAGTATAATCTAATCAGATTATACAGTAAAATGAATACAACATATTGAAATGTATCATGCACTTTCATGTGTAATCGTGGTCACTAAGCGGCTGTTTAGGGACTGTATAGATTTCCATTATTTCTAGAATATCCCTGTACAGTCTTGAGCCCAGCGTGTGTTGTGTGTCGGTCAGTAGCAGTATGTGAATCATCCCGTCCCACTTTGTCTGTCTCTTAAAATAACCCACAGCAGCTGAAACAAAGCCTGAGAGACTGGAACAGTTGATGCTGATGACTGAACTCACACGACTGAATAAAACATGACAACAAACTTAATATACATATACAAGACCCTCTTCACACAGTCATTGGGATTCAGATTTCACATAAAGTTGCCTCTAGTTAAATAATAGCTGTAATAGACCTGATCACGAGCGGCAAACACCTGAGGAAATGGTCTGTAGTCCTGGACCAGGTCTGGTTTCGTAGATCCTGGTGTGTTTTTGTGGGTCTGTAAAGAGGTCTTGGCATCTCAACCACACAGTTATCTTTTATTATGGAGCTAGTAATTCCTACACAAACAGTCCCACATGACAAAAGTTATGCTGAGTGTTTTTATTTCAGGTGACATTGTGGAAATAATGTTTCTCTGTGTGAGTCAGTATCGTCATTAAAAGCAGCTCTTCATCATGTTGTGTAGGTTTGGAAACTCCTCATGTGTGTTACTCATCTGTATCCGTGAGTAAACACACGACACAAAAGGGAAACAGAACGTGGATGTTAATGAAGCCACAGGCTGATGTGAATATAACACACTAGAGAACATCAGCACAGGAACGTGTGTGTCATTAACATCATTTAAACAAAACCATATTTTCATTAGGACAATTAAACACATATCTGTGTTTACTGTTTATAAATAGCTTGTCCAGTTCACAAATAATGATCTTAATGACAAAACAGCAAACCACAGAACAAATAACACACAAATAGACTTACAAATGTCAACAAATAACTCAAAGGGGAATTATGTGTCTCATAAACAGCAGTTATTCTCAATCAGAAATATACAAACTGTTTCCAGGGATAATTTTTGCTTGTTTTGTGTTGTTAAATCTTTCAAACATAAATATACATATGAAGAATTCAGACGCAAAAGCCTCTAAGTGCCATCTGAAATGTTCTTCTGAAATTAGTATTTTTATAAGGCTCATGAATGTTCAGTTATTTCACTTTATTAATTGCCATTAAAGTGAATTTATTGAACCTAAATATAAGAAGAACATTTGAAATGGCACTAAGAGGTTTTTGCATCTGAACTCGTCATATTTTTTAAACACACAAATACAAATATTATACTTTAAAATACAAATATTGGGAATTATTTTGTAAACAGTGCAGTTTAACTACTTGCTCTTTAAATGGATTTGTTGAATCTATAAAACATGTTTTTAAGAACAAATAAATAATACTATAAAATAAGGGATTTGTTTATTATTCAAATCATATTTTAATTTTTTGTAAACAGTGGTTTAACATTATTAATTTCTTGAATTCCTTTATCTTGAAATGGCTTTATCTATAAAACATAAATTATTATAAATAAATAAATATAAATAAATTCATAAAAATAAAATAAATTATTCTTTAGACGAGCAAAAATAATAGGGAGTTATCAACAATGTTAAAATTAGTGATTTGTTTACATTATTCAAATAATTTTTTTTTTTGTAAATAGTGGGTTAACATGATTAATTTCTTGAATTTCTTGATCTTGAAATGGCTTTAGCTATAAAACACAAATTATTGCTATTATATTTAAATAAAAAAATACATTAATTCATTAAAATTAAATAAATAATGCTTTAAAACAAAAATAATAGGGAGTTATTAACATAAAAAATTATGTTAAAATATTGTTTAACACTTTCTTGATTTCCTTAAGTTTGCACAGTTCAACTTTTTTAATACTGAAACATTAAAGGGAATAATTCTAGTCAGGCTTCATTGATGGAACTGTATCTCCAGTCATCTCTATATCTCACGGATCTGTGGTTTATACGAAGCCCCGTTCATCTCTCAGCCAATGAGCGCAGCGCGTTCTGCACACACGTTCACGCCTCGCGCGCGCGTGCTCACAAACTGTCAGATTACCGGCGATGAATCACGCGCGTAAACCGTCTGACCCCTGAAGTTTATCAGACACCGGACAGGTCCGACTCACGGACTGTCAACATGAGCGAGAGGTTTATGGTCGTACCGGTGGCGCAAGCCGACGAGAGCGCGTTTGGAGACGCCACGGACGGAGACTCGGTGTTTGACGCCGGTGCCGGTGAGGAGCGGCGGGGATCGGTGCCCATCCTCCGGTACAGCAGAGAGCCCAACAAATACGGTGAGACGACTTGAGTTCAGACGGTCAGAATGTGTCGCACTTACCGCTCGTGTTATCATTCACGAAGAGCCGTTATGTTGAGCGTCGCGCGCGTCAGAACTAACGTTAGTTCGGCGCGTCGCGTCACCCGTGTACAGTGTAAACAAGCTGGAAGAAAGTGAAGAGAAACTTCATTTAGTTTTGGCGGTAATAAATGAAGTTACACACAAACTAACGTTTGCAGAAATATCTGTGTTTTAATTAACGTTATTTAGTTCACTGAGGAGTTTCGTACAGTAAATGGAAAATGGTTTATTATAGATGGTTTAATTTTACATTTATGCATTTAGCAGACTCTTTTATCCAAAGCGACTTACAATTGTATTCAGGTTACACATGTATTGTCAGTATTTGTGTTTCCTGGGAATCGAACCCACAACCTTTAGCGCTGCTGACGCAATGCTCTACCACTGAGCCACAGGAACACTTAAGTGTTTACTTAAGTTAAATCTCTCTCAGGAGGGTTAATTCTCTCAGGGCCGTTATCTAGACAACATTTTCTGGTTTCTGAAACGTTATGAAAACGTTAAGATAGGAAGGAATGGTAACTGAAAACCAAGGTTAGCAGAACGTGTTGTTAGCGGCTAGTTTATATTTAGTTAAATGCTTATGTTTATTGAAATGTCTGACATGAGTAAAATGACTGAGTGTTTCAGACTAAATAAGGTGTTTAGTTCAGTACCTGTTTGTTTTAACTTCCAAGTTTAACATTAATTCAACATTTAGCTTTATGAGATTTATTCTCATTATCCTGGAAATATCACAGTGCTGTTTAATCTAAAGTGTTACAATGTGGACATGGCCTGATTATACAGTTTATATAGTTGCCCAGTGTATCATCAGCCTCGAAGTATTCTTTCCCTTACAAAAAATACCACGGTAATCATAGTAACAGTTGCAGCAAATTCAGAAATTCATATATAGGATATTATATGTAACAAAATGGAAATAATTTGTTTTATTTTATTGGTCTGTTTTTTGTTTTGCGTGTCTGTATTTTGCAGCATATTGATATTTTTAATCGTATGTGTATTTGTATTAAATGCTGCTGTTTGATTGCATTAACTTTAGTACAGTAGGAAGGTTTGTGGGTGAAATTATGCTTTAGTTTAGATCCTTACATAAACGAAATGTACATTTGCCTAGTCTTTATTATTGTCATTTGTATTATTATTATTTTTTGTCCTGACTGAAACGTGACGTGATAACATGAGGCTCTTTTGGTTTCACATGACTGCCTGATTACAGGAGCTTGTCTAGACGTGTCTCGGGACTCTTTTCATGCTCAGCTGTCTTCATTAATTATCATGATACATCTGTTTGTTTCCCAGCTTAGATATCTAGCAACCTACATCTGACAATACTAACAAAATTATGATTTACGTGAGTGATTCTGGCCTTAGTCTCTCTTTACGCTGTCATTTATTTAATGAGGTTTATGTCCATGTCGATTTAAGAAAGGAAATATATAACCAACTACATTAATGTAAATGCATTTTATGGTCTCTCTCTCTGTCTGGTGTCTGTCTTTATCTTAAATAGATATGAAAGCTTATAATTGACCCTTCATTACATTAAGGCCTCTTAAAACCGAAGTGCCTTTGATTATCTACTTAAACACCAGTCACATAGTCTATAAAGACGTTTAAAGAAGTGTGATTGTGAGAGCGGATCTTCTGCTGAAGGTCTGAAGCCCTTAGAAAGGTCCAGGTGATCCGGAGACAGCACTAATTAAATATAGGCTACTACAAAATCGCAGTTCAACATCTTGTTTCAAAAGCATTGCTTGGTGTTAATCATATAAAGACAGTGTTAGTAAAGGGCACTTCTGGTGCTTTCCAAAGCTTCCGGATGCATTGAGCTGATACTAAGAGCAGATCAGATCTAAAGACACATTAGTGACACATGAGTTTCGTTTGTTGGCGTGTGAAGTGCCTTGCCTTTGGAGAAGTGCAAACGGGAGTCATCTTCCAGATGGTTGGGCTGGGGAGCGTTGGATTGGGTTACACAATCATTATGGGAGTCAGGATCATCTCTGTGTTCATATTTGTGGTGATGCTCTCAGACTTTACTCCCAGACCTAGAACAATGCTAAGCAATTGCTTAAGTTGCTCTAAAACATGGGAAATGTTGAGACCCTGGATAATACTAGATAAAGCCGCACATCCAAACACAACCCAACGTGGAGACCTTGATCTAAATAATGCAGGCCAATGATTTTGGGAGTTCATTAGAAGCTTATTACAGCCTATTGCCCACCGTAACAATTACAAATACATGCAAACAAAAAATACATCCCTTTGTCTTGGAAATTAAAGAGATATTCCAGGTTAAATACAAAGTGGAATATTGTTGATTACCACAGCCTATAATATGGACTCCCATAATTTGTCAAATTAAAAGACGTTGACGCATATTGATTATTGAATGCAAAAGTCTTGAATGTAAATCTATTGGGCGATTATCCAAGTTGAGCTATAAGTTGAAAGATTTAATAAAGACTATAGTTTTATAATTTGTAGAAGCTGATGTTGTCTTAGGCCTAAATGTTTTTAATTTGATGATGACAAAATGAAGAATTTCTATTTATTTATTCTAATTGATTATTAGTATATACTTAAAGTCAAAGAGACTGCAAAAGAGCCTATTTTTGAACTATTTACATTTGATATTATGACAAATTTAGAAATATCTCAGTAAAGGTTTCAAAGCAACACAAACTATACATCTGTAAATGTGTATTATATATATATATATATATATATATATACCCTCACATATTGTTGTATGTATAATATATTTGGTCATTAATTAAAGACACAATGCCATTCAAAAGAGTAGTAAAACTAAATGAAAGTAGTATTTAACCTGGAATATTTGTGGTTTCATAGGACATATGATACTGTATTAGTAAACAACACAAAAAACAATATTTTAGCAAACACACAATGCTGAGTTAACAGACTTCTACTGCGAAGTTCTTGAAAGTGTATTTTTCACTCCACGTTTCATATGTGATCAGATATGACCCTGTTACTGAAAGCACATGCGTTTTTGATGATGTTATATAAGTGGCAGATCTGAAGGTCATGCATGAGATGAGAATGTGAATCAAACACGGTCGTTATCTGCTGTTTAATGGAAGTTTTTGCACCATGCATCATGCTGTGGTCTCATCTCATGTGTTCGGTCAGGGTCAGAGCAGATGAAAAAGAGAAGAGGAATTATTGTTTTAGCACATTTCTCCGTCAGGATACTGTGAACAGCTGACTCAAGCGACCCTGGTCTATTTGTGTTGTCTGTTTGTCTTTCTGTGCACCAATATTTCCAGTTACCAAGTTTCTTCTCTTCTTCTGACATATAAACACAAAGCGTGCCGCGCAGTTTGTCTCTGTGCTTCTGGGCAGCAATAATTAGCTTTAGAGTACAGGAGTAATTTGTAATTGTATCGCTCTAATTGGCATCATAAGATGATAATCACATGACTGTGCTCTTGTTCAGATGGTGGTTTTGTTTATGCGTGTTTGGTTTCAAACCCTGCTTACCTACGCTTCATGGGATGCTTCTGATGTAAAAGAAAACATCCAAACATAGGAAGCTAATTTAACCAGCAGTATTTTATGACTGCTAAACTATTAAAACACTTTTTTTTATATTGTTTTTCTTTTAGTAATTTAATTGTGTGCTTATGTATTTTTTATAGTTGTGTTTCTGTTAGTAGTGTTGCCTTGGTAGCTTTTTTGTTCAGGTAACTTTTTATGGTTTTAGATTTAGTTAACAATAATAATCCTGCTTTTAACATACTTTTTTTAGGGCAAATTTTAAGCCAGCATCACCAAGCACTTGAATACAGAAATCCCAGAATGCACTGCAGTGTATGCTAATAATATACAAACATTTGATCTAATACTGGAAATATCACTAACATGTTTAAAAGTAGTGTATTTCACTCAATATGCACCTTGAGTAGAATTGAAACAGAGCTACTGTGTTCCTCTTGGAGTGTCTTGTGTTTTAGACACACTTTAAGCACAATCACTGCATGACTCATGAGTTGATCTTTCTGTGAAGAGTTACTCCGACTCAAACGGGGTTCCTCTTCTTCTCTGTTCTCCACCGTGAGGAGTTACTCCGACTCAAACGGGGTTCCTCTTCTTCTCTGTTCTCCACCGTGAGGAGTTACTCCGACTCAAACGGGGTTTCTCTTCTTCTCTGTTCTCCACCGTGAGGAGTTACTCCGACTCAAACGGGGTTCCTCTTCTTCTCTGTTCTCCACCGTGAGGAGTTACTCCGACTCAAACGGGGTTCCTCTTCTTCTCTGTTCTCCACCGTGAGGAGTTACTCCGACTCAAACGGGGTTCCTCTTCTTCTCTGTTCTCCACCGTGAGGAGTTACTCCGACTCAAACGGGGTTCCTCTTCTTCTCTGTTCTCCACCGTGAGGAGTTACTCCGACTCAAACGGGGTTTCTCTTCTTCTCTGTTCTCCACCGTGAGGAGTTACTCCGACTCAAACGGGGTTCCTCTTCTTCTCTGTTCTCCACCGTGAGGAGTTACTCCGACTCAAACGGGGTTCCTCTTCTTCTCTGTTCTCCACGGTGAGGAGTTACTCCGACTCAAACGGGGTTCCTCTTCTTCTCTGTTCTCCACCGTGAGGAGTTACTCCGACTCAAACGGGGTTTCTCTTCTTCTCTGTTCTCCACCGTGAGGAGTTACTCCGACTCAAACGGGGTTCCTCTTCTTCTCTGTTCTCCGCCGTGAGGAGTTACTCCGACTCAAACGGGGTTCCTCTTCTTCTCTGTTCTCCGCCGTGAGGAGTTACTCCGACTCAAACGGGGTTCCTCTTCTTCTGTGTTCTCCACCGTGAGGAGTTACTCCGACTCAAACGGGGTTCCTCTTCTTCTCTGTTCTCCACCGTGAGGAGTTACTCCGACTCAAACGGTGTTCCTCTTCTTCTCTGTTCTCCACCGTGAGGAGTTACTCCGACTCAAACGGGGTTCCTCTTCTTCTGTGTTCTCCACCGTGAGGAGTTACTCCGACTCAAACGGGGTTCCTCTTCTTCTCTGTTCTCCACCGTGAGGAGTTACTCCGACTCAAACGGGGTTCCTCTTCTTCTCTGTTCTCCACCGTGAGGAGTTACTCCGACTCAAACGGGGTTCCTCTTCTTCTCTGTTCTCCACCGTGAGGAGTTACTCCGACTCAAACGGGGTTCCTCTTCTTCTCTGTTCTCCACTGTGAGGAGTTACTCCGACTCAAACGGGGTTCCTCTTCTTCTCCGTTCTCCACTGTGAGGAGTTTCATTCCCATCAGCCCCGTGCTAAAGAACAGCGTGCTCTTGGCTCAGGACTCTTGTTTTTCATCACGCTCCGTCTCTCAAACATTGCTCAGGCGTTGAAAGTAGCAGGTGGTCTCTTAAAGCTAAATAAACTTTGGCAGACAGAATCAGTTTAGTGTTATATCTGTGTTTGTGTTCTGGAGACATAGGGCACATAAACATTTAAAGCATTTCACCTTAATATATACAAAATATATACTTTATTCCACAGAGATGGCAGGTAGACTGTTTTATGCTAATTATTAAATCATGATGCACCAAATTTGAATATGCGCATATGCTAATGAGGTTTATGTGGCAATGGAGGAGAAGAATATTGATCTTTTTCTGACACAAAAACTATCCTATGACTTCAAAATATAATATAAATCAAGATGTGTCTATGGACTCGGTCTAACCCAGCAAATCGGGGGACATTCACAGAAGTTTTTGTCAAAATGATGACCAAACGTTCCATTGTAAATGGAAGATTTGTTCACAGTTATCTGGTCTGTGATATGAGTATGTTTGCACAAAACCAGTACTTACACATCAGAACGTGTGTTTGGGGGATGTTTGTCTAACAAGTGTTTAGAGTGTTTAGATGATATTCAGAAGTACTGTTCCCATAATGGTTGCAAAATGATCAAATGGAAAGTTCCCTTAATGTTTTCCTGTAATGTTTGCATAACCAAGAACGATTCCTAGAACTTGCTAGCAAGGGTTTGTCAAAATGACCAACACACTTTACTTTAATAAAACATTCAATCAAGGTTATCTGGTCTTATTATGTTTACAACACAAAAAAACATTGTTTAGACATTATTTCTGCAACTTTTTTTAAACAACTAACTCCGAGATCATTCAAATAATGTTGGCAAAATTCTAAAATGAAACATTCCCTAATATTTTCTGCAACGTTCACATAAACTAAACATTTTTAAACAGAGAACTTCAGAGAAATAAACGTCTCATAACTAAATGTTTTGAGAGACTTAGGAGGAGCTTCTTCCCTCAGGCCATCCGGCTCCTTAACTCAAACCCGATCTCATAACATCAACATGACTCCATTTAATAATCAGTAAGATATTCATAATCCTCCACCATTCGTATTGCTGCTATGTGTATACAACCTGTTTGCACATCCCTGCTAATATATAATTATTTATTAAGTCCACAGTATACTGTCCTGCACATTTTATTTTAGTATCCTTTATTTTTATATTTTACTTCACCTATATTTATGTATATTCTCTTGTGTGGTGTTACTATAACTGCACTGTCCATGGACCGGACCTGACTTATATTTCACTGTTGATTATATTCTGTATAGTTGTGTATGTGACGAATACAAATCTTGAATTGCAACGTTCTCGAAACATATTTTTATTAGCTGAGAATGTACTAGCCATAATTAAATAGAAAATACAGGAACATTTAGCAAAACTCCTTTAGTGTTTTAGAGAAGTACATTTAGACATAGGATGTTGTAATGATATTGAATAAATTATGACAAAATGTACATATTCTGGTTTGGGTTTGCCTTTAAATGTGCCCTTTTCTCTAGTTCTGCTCTGTATGGGACATCAGTCTCTGTGTTCATACTAGGACCAGATTGTGAGTCGTGTCAGTCTTATAAAGTCGGAGGTGATAAACCTCACAATCATTTAGATAAACTGTGCTGCTGGCTCTGTGGGGGGGGTTTGTGTTTGGCCCAAGCTCCCGTTTCAGGATCGTCTCTCAGACACCAGGATCAAACGACACTCTTGGATAATCTCGAATGCTTCAGATATTTGTCTTCTGCTGCAGAAGAGCAGAAAAAGCCGTCACCTGATCCTGCGGTGTATGAGGGACAGCTGAAGGAGAAGCGTGCATCTGCTCTGATATTTGAGATGGGCGGCTCTGCCAGAATGACTGAGCATCTGTCATCACCTGTTTACAGTCGTGTCTTTTAGAGAGAAAACCTCTGCCAGCCTCCACCTGTTGACTGTAACGTGTTGAAAGTCATTTATAGTAATTATTTTATACGTGCTGAATGGATTAGTGCAGATTCCTCACATGTCAGAGGCACAAGAGATCCCTCTGGTTTCCGTTTTTAAGCTCCCTGTAACTTTGTACATTCAAGTCTGTTTTAGAAACAGCGACATGCATCGGATGGGGGTGAAGAACATCTGCTGTAATAGACATGCAGTCTCTGAGTGTGAACTAATACTGTTAGTTACAGTTAGTCTGAAGTTACAGTTAGCCTGGGTCAGACATACTGACAGATGTACTGTCCATATGTAAATTGCTGTTGCTTTTTTTTGCACTGTCTGGAGCACTGTAAATGCTCCAGTGCAGTTTTTTGCACTGTCTGTCCATATGTAAATTGTCTGTTGTTTTTTTGCACTGTCTGGAGCACGCTCGTAAGAATTTCACTCACCAAGGCACTTGTGCTGTGGTGATGTGACAATAAAAGTGATTTGATTTGATTTGATTTGATTAAACTAGTGAATGACAAATATAGATGCCAGTTTAAGATGTCAGATATCAAATTTACCAGCTAAATATGCAATATTTATTACAAATAATGTCATAAATGATATGCTGTATGGGTAGATATTGTGTAAAATAAGTGTTTGTAAATTTGTGTATAGTGGTGCATTTGTCATCATTACTCTCCATTTTAGTGTCATTAATTATATTTTTTTCAATTAATAATTTAAATTAGTTTTAATTTTTATGTTTTAATTGTATTTTTTGTCATTATTGGTTCTGTGTTTATAGATGCTACTCATCCAGAATGAAGTTTTTACTGTCGTGGGTGTCGGTGGTAAAACAATAAAAAATAAATTATGTCAAATACATTTGAAAAAATATAATAAATAAACAATAATTCACAAGTGTAATTTTCATCCAGGAGATTGTCCATTCATTATACAGACTTTTCCATTAACCCTAAAACACAAAAATCAATGCGGAAAATTCCTTCATATTAATAGTCATTTTTTTTAACAGTAGTTTTTATTCATTTTAGTTTGAGTTATTTCAGTACTTCAAGTCAAACTGTTGTAAGATGTTGCTTTATGTTACTATGGCAACTATCTGAAGTAAAACGAGATCTATTAATTTCTATAAATATATATCTATATATGTAGTGTTCATTTGATTTCAAATAACACTTTTTTTTTTTATTCGATGATCAATAATGCCATTAATTGTCACCTACTCTCTCAAGTTTAACTCTGGGATCAGCATTAAAACACCTCTATATCAGTTGACCACTAGTTGAAGCATAACTAAAGTGGTTTAGTGCTCTTTTAGGGCCTAAAGCGGGACTAATGAGTCTGCTTGTTTACTCTAGAAATGTAGCATGGAAATATTACCGCAGGTCTAAAGAGTCTTTGTGTGAAACCTTGTCAACAAGTGGAAAGTTGGGTTCTGTGGATGTCCCGGTGCCAGGAAAAGTTTCTCCACATGCATCTTGTGGACTAACCCTGTTCTGTTGTTGTGTTAGTACGGTATAAAATCATCAATATGACTGAACTGTCTGCCAAACAAGCACAGAATTCAATTTTCCAAAGAACATCAGCAGGTGGCAGCACTTTTCTCCCCGAGGCTTTGTTACGTAACCGCTTTACTGTAAATACACAGCACACTTGTTTCTTGAACCAGCTAAAGTTTCTTAATGATATTGAATGAATGTTCGGAGCACACGGTGTTATTTTGTGCTTTGCTCAGGAGCGCAGTAATGTTTACTCAAGACTGTGATGTCTTATACTTGCAACACGTCTATAGTTTGTTTTTGTTGGAACCAATCTTACATCTCATTTCAATTGGTTAACCGTAAATTACCTTACAGTTAAAAAAAATAATGAACAATTATGTTTTACTATAAAAAAATATTTTTTATTAAATAATTTGGATGCTATGAAATACCTAAAACAGTGCAATTTGTGAGATTATAATTTTTTTTTATATTAAATTTTTTACACTATGGTATGTATATGTTTCTCTTTTTTTATCTGCTATGTGCGCTGTTTTAATGCCTGTTTCTATTATGGTATTCATATGTTATTATCACACGTGTGTGTGTGTGTGTGTGTGTGTTTGTTTGTATATATATATATATAGTGATTTGTTGATAATTGAACCCTTGTTGTGTGTGTAGATGTGGTTGTGTGTGTAGATGTGGTTGTGTGTGTAGATGTGGTTGTGTGTGTAGATGTGGTTGTGTGTGTAGATGTGGTTGTGTGTGTAGATGTGGTTGTGTGTGTAGATGTGGTTGTGTGTGTAGATGTGGTTGTATGTGTAGATGTGGTTGTATGTGTAGATGTGGTCGTGTGTGTAGATGTGGTCGTGTGTGTAGATGTGGTCGTGTGTGTAGATGTGGTCGTGTGTGTAGATGTGGTCGTGTGTGTAGATGTGGTCGTGTGTGTAGATGTGGTCGTGTGTGTAGATGTGGTCGTATGTGTAGATGTGGTCGTGTGTGTAGATGTGGTCGTGTGTGTAGATGTGGTCGTGTGTGTAGATGTGGTTGTATGTGTAGATGTGGTCGTGTGTGTAGATGTGGTCGTGTGTGTAGATGTGGTCGTGTGTGTAGATGTGGTCGTGTGTGTAGATGTGGTTGTGTGTGTAGATGTGGTTGTGTTGTATCTTTCTCATTGGTTGTGATTAACCTCATGTCTCTGGCGTCTGATTCTGCATTAGTCTACACATCTATTCTTACCACCAGCGTGAGCCATAATTCACTTGTTTGACCTGTCTGACATCTCAAAACAATCTCTCACAATTGTCTGTGTTTGTATTGTACATTAGTGATTGTGTTAGCCTGTGCAAGGTTTTACCGTTTATTTATTAATTGCTTTATGCGTCACTAAGGTTTAAGATACAATCCAGTCTTCAAAGAGCAGGAAATGAGGCTCGGACAAAACAAATCCAGCTTCATAAATGAACTCCGCTGGACGCCTAAACACACTGTTTCTGACCGGATCTGAATTTGTGAGACTGTGGTTGATCTTACCTGCCAGAACGCCAAAAACTGAACATTGTGTACAGTAGTGTGTACTGCTCACTGAATCCAAACACCTGCAGCTTTGGACGTTTTGTCATTTAAAGGTCGTTGCGTAGGAGGAACCAATTAATTAGAGCAAATCCCTAGCAGCTTTAATGTTTTCCTATTGGTCTTTACTCATCTCTGGAGAAGTCTATCAAGAACAAATGAGATGTTTGTCTGGACCATAAATGTTGGCATCTTTAGATGTGTGGTTGTAGTTGATTTAATTTTGTAATTTGTGATTATTTTCATTCTACTGTGTTATTAAATGCCTTCAGGGCAAGAGAGCTAACATGTTTTGTTTGTATGTGTTTCGGGTTTAAATCTCAGCTAGTTGTGGCTTGTTCAGATGGAGATGTAAAGGAACACAAAGTCCATCATAATTGGAAATTCCTTATGGTGATAACTGAGCAAAACTCATTCACCTTTCAGCTCAGTCTCTGTCAATTGTCGTATCTGTGAGCACACAGATATAGCTAATGTTGCTTGGTACCTTACAAAGACTTGTTGCTTAAAAGTGAGTGCACAGTTATATATTGTAGTCTGTTTCCATAACTTGCACCTCCATAATGTGTGCTTTTGCTATAATGCTTCAATAAAGATATGTTGCCTGGTATCATAAACAACGTGCAGTTCACAGTGTCCATATAGGATGCGGGTGGCATGACGAATTAAAGGACTAATAAACCCAAAAATGACCATTTACTAGAAATGTACTCGCCCTCAGGTGACCAATGATGTAGATGAGTTTGTTTCTTCATCAGATTTGGAGAAATGTAGCATTGCATCTCTTGCTCTCCAGTGGATCCTCTGCAGTGAATGGGTGCCGTCAGTATGAGAGTCCAAACATCACAATAATCCAGTAATCAACACCACTCAAGTCCATCAGTTAACATCTTGAGAAATGAAAAGGAGTGTGTTTGTGTAAAAAAAAAAAAAAAAAACATCCATAAAGATGTTTTTTTTAAACTTCAAACCATTGTTTCCGGCTAAAATATGATTCCATGATCCTTAACAAGGCTTCCTCCAGTGAAATAGTGGACATTCCTCCTGTTGTCTCTCACATCAAAATCCACCCACATATTTATTTAGAGCTATTTTGGACTTTTCTGGCTTGTAAATGGTGCTTGATTTTTCTCCTGATTCAGATGATGCAGATTTTTCAGCAAAAGAAGTGTTACTTTGGATTATGTAGTCGAATTTTGATTTTTATCAGCTGTTTGGACTCTCATTCTGACGGCACCCATTCACTGCAGAGCATGCATTGCTGAGCAAGTGACGGAATAACATTTCTTCAAATTTTTGGGTGAACTATTCCTTTAACTCTGTCTTTAACTTTAATTGTGAGTAATGTGTGTAGATCAGTGATGCAAAGGAAAACAGCATCAGCACGTCCCTGAATGCCTGTGTTTCTGGTCCATTAGTCAGACCGTGTTATTTTTATCGCTATGACCCTGTGGGTTTGACCGATGCTGGTCTGGAGTCGGTCTGTTCTGAGCACTGCAGTGTAATTCAATCTGAAGAGCTCGACTCCCATACACCCCGAACAGAAGAGCATCCTTTGTGTGAGTGCAGCTTCACATTAAACTGGTGCCTTTTGGTCTTTCTAGGAGAAATGAATGGTCCACATGCCATGTTGACAATGAGGAATGATGAATAAATCACATTACTCATATCTGCGCTGACTTTAAAGGCTCCTGTTTGTCCATCATCCCACAGTGTCTGTGCTCCAGACATGAATGATTGCTCAAATCATGTGTTGTTGAGGAAAGTTGTGCTTTTTCTTTAAGTGATCAGACGCACCATTTTAACCTGTTGTACCAGAAAACGGGGAAAAACATACCCTAGTGTCTGTGTGGTTATCTGTAATGATTGTGCTATCAGGATTCGTGTATCCCCTTTTCACAAGAAATATTGACAGCACTTTACTTCATTAAGCCACTTTCAGATAAGTGTATCAGTCAAGCCATTGACTTTCATTGAAGACATAATGAAGCTCTCATTTGTTTCAGGGACATATGAACCTCTCCAAATAAAATGTTAAACTTAAAAAAAAAACTTTTTATTCTTCTCTCCTAAATGTGTGCATTCCTTGTGAAAAAGAAGTGCACTTAATTGTATTGCATGTGCGCTTGTAATGTACATCAAACTAATTGAAATAAAATAAATAGTTTGTGTTTTATATTGTATTTGCTTCTGGTTAACCTTTATGTTACTTCAAGTATAACACATCTGATTTGAATGGTTTTAGTTGTATTACATGATGATAACCCTGAAGTTTCTAGGAGAGGTTGTTGATCTGGTGTCTTGTTGTGTCTGTGGTTCACACTGCCGCAGCAGCTTCCTGTTGTGTTAAGGAACGGCCCCGGGGCGGGGCTTTCCTGGCTTCCTTATATGGAGGCAGGGCTAGGCTGTCACATGATCGAGCCGGTGTGAAAGAGATCGGAGCACAACCTGAGAACTTTCGAACCACTACTCAAACAAGCCAGCGCAGAGAAGGAGAGGACGAGGGTGAGACGCGACAGATTAAGGAGGAAAAACAGATGGTGCGAAAATGCCCACCAACTTCACCGTGGTCCCCGTGAACGATGGCAGAAAGTCCTCTGAGGAAGACTCCGATGACAACAACGTCCTGAAGGAGGAGGAGGATGAAGAAAC
>QVTF01005900.1:0-188321 GCA_003573665.1 Oxygymnocypris stewartii | reverse complement strand
GAAGAGGTGGAATATGAGATTTGGAGTGCTTTTATTATGTAATCAAAAATCAGATTGTCTTGAAACTGCTTGAGTGTCATCCTGGGGTAGTGGACTGTCAATCTGAAATGAAATTGGTCAGTGGAAGCAGGGAGTATTATTTTTTAAAGCCATCCAAATTCACAGACAGAAGAGGTTGAATATGAGATTTGGAGTGCTTTTATTTTGGAATGAAACATCAGATTGTCTTGAAACTACTTGAGTGTCATCATGGGGTAGTGGACTGTCAATCTGAATTAAAATTGGTCTGTGGAAGCAGGGACTTTTATTTTTAGAGCCATTCAAATTCACAGACAGAACAGGTAGAATATGATATTTGGAGGGCCTTTATTATGGAATTAAACATCAGATTGTCTTGAAACTACTTGAGTGTCATCATGGGGTAGTGGACTGTCAATCTGAATCAAAATTGGTCTGTGGAAGCAGGGACTTTTATTTTTAGAGCCATTCAAAATCAAAGGCAGGTCAGGTAGAATGCGAGATTTGGAGAGCTTCTATTATTTAATACAACATCAGATTGTCTTGAAACTGCTTGAGTGTCATCCTGGGGTAGTGGACTGTCAATCTGAATTGAAATTGGTCTGTGGAAGCAGGGAGTTTTATATTTTAAAGCTATCCAAAATCACAGACAGAAGAGGTGGAATATGAGATTTGGAGTGCTTTTATTTTGTAATTCAACATCAGATTGCCTTGAAACTACTTGAGTGTCATCATGGGGTAGTGGACTGTCAATCTGAATCAAAATTGGTCTGTGGAAGCAGGGACTTTTATTTTTAGAGCCATTCAAAATCAAAGGCAGGTCAGGTAGAATGCGAGATTTGGAGAGCTTTTATTATTTAATACAACATCAGATTGTCTTGAAACTGCTTGAGTGTCATCCTGGGGTAGTGGACTGTCAATCTGAATTGAAATTGGTCTGTGGAAGCAGGGAGTTTTATTTTTTAAAGCTATCCAAAATCACAGACAGAAGAGGTGGAATATGAGATTTGGAGTGCTTTTATTATGTAATTAAAAATCAGATTGTCTTGAAACTGCTTGAGTGTCATCCTGGGGTAGTGGACTGTCAATCTGAATTGAAATTGGTCTGTGGAAGCAGGGAGTTTTATTTTTTAAAGCTATCCAAAATCACAGACAGAAGAGGTGGAATATGAGATTTGGAGAGCTTTTATTATTTAATACAACATCAGATTGTCTTGAAACTGCTTGAGTGTCATCCTGGCGTAGTGGACTGTCAATCTGAATTGAAATTGTTCTGTGGAAACGGATTTTCCTTTTAAAAGCCATTCAAAATCACAGACAGAACAGGTAGAATATGATATTTGGAGGGCCTTTATTATGGAATTAAACATCAGATTGTTTTGAAACTGCTTGAGTGTCATCATGGGGTAGTGCACTGTCAATCTGAATTGAAATTGGTCTGTGGAAACAGGGACTTTTCCTTTTTAGAGCCATTCAAAATCACAGACAGAACAGGTAGAATGCGAGATTTGGAGAGCTTTTATTATTTAATAAAACATCAGATTGTTTTGAAACTGCTTGAGTGACATCCTGGGGTAGTGGACTGTCAATCTGAATCGAAATTGATCTGTGGAAACAGGGATTTTCCTTTTTAGAGCCATTCAAAATCAAAGGCAGGTCAGGTAGAATGCGAGATTTGGAGAGCTTTTATTATTTAATACAACATCAGATTGTCTTGAAACTGCTTGAGTGTCATCCTGGGGTAGTGGACTGTCAATCTGAATTGAAATTGTTCTGTGGAAACAGGGATTTTCTTTTTAAAAGCCATTCAAAATCACAGACAGAACAGGTAGAATATGATATTTGGAGGGCCTTTATTATGGAATTAAACATCAGATTGTTTTGAAACTGCTTGAGTGTCATCCTGGGGTAGTGGACTGTCAATCTGAAATGAAATTGGTCAGTGGAAGCAGGGAGTATTATTTTTTAAAGCCATCCAAAATCACAGACAGAAGAGGTGGAATATGAGATTTGGAGTGCTTTTATTTTGGAATGCAACATCAGATTGTCTTGAAACTACTTGAGTGTCATCATGGGGTAGTGGACTGTCAATCTGAAATGAAATTGGTCAGTGGAAGCAGGGAGTATTATTTTTTAAAGCCATCCAAATTCACAGACAGAAGAGGTGGAATATGAGATTTGGAGTGCTTTTATTTTGGAATGCAACATCAGATTGTCTTGAAACTACTTGAGTGTCATCATGGGGTAGTGGACTGTCAATCTGAATTAAAATTGGTCTGTGGAAGCAGGGACTTTTATTTTTAGAGCCATTCAAATTCACAGACAGAACAAGTAGAATATGATATTTGGAGGGCCTTTATTATGGAATTAAACATCAGATTGTCTTGAAACTACTTGAGTGTCATCATGGGGTAGTGGACTGTCAATCTGAATCAAAATTGGTCTGTGGAAGCAGGGACTTTTATTTTTAGAGCCATCCAAAATCACAGACAGAAGAGGTGGAATACGAGATTTGGAGTGCTTTTATTTTGTAATTCAACATCAGATTGCCTTGAAACTACTTGAGTGTCATCATGGGGTAGTGGACTGTCAATCTGAATCAAAATTGGTCTGTGGAAGCAGGGACTTTTATTTTTAGAGCCATTCAAATCAAAGGCAGGTCAGGTAGAATGCGAGATTTGGAGAGCTTCTATTATTTAATACAACATCAGATTGTCTTGAAACTGCTTGAGTGTCATCCTGGGGTAGTGGACTGTCAATCTGAATTGAAATTGGTCTGTGGAAGCAGGGAGTTTTATATTTTAAAGCTATCCAAAATCACAGACAGAAGAGGTGGAATATGAGATTTGGAGTGCTTTTATTATGTAATTAAAAATCAGATTGTCTTGAAACTGCTTGAGTGTCATCCTGGGGTAGTGGCCTGACAATCTGAATTGAAATTGGTCTGTGGAAGCAGGGAGTTTTATTTGTTAAAGCTATCCAAAATCACAGACAGAAGAGGTGGAATATGAGATTTGGAGTGCTTTTATTATGTAATTAAAAATCAGATTGTCTTGAAACTGCTTGAGTGTCATCCTGGGATAGTGGACTGTCAATCTGAATTGAAATTGTTCTGTGGAAACAGGGAGTTTCCTTTTTAGAGCTATCAAAAACCACAGACATGTCAGGTAGTGTATGAGATTTGGAGAGCTTTTATTATGTAATACAACTTTAGATCGTCTGGAAACGGCTTGAGTGACACCCTGGGGTAGTGGAATAATGTATTAGTTAATTCGTTTATTAGTTATTGACAGTGAAACTGCCTCAATAAATGAATGTCAGAGATCGCTTTTCCTGTGATCTGAGTTTGTACACGCTATTACCGCAACGCATAGTATACGCGCGCACCAGAAAATAACGTGGCGGCTAGAATGACTGTTTTTCAAAGTGGAGGCTGGCCTGCACTTGCGAGCGTGCACACTTACTGTGGTACTCCGCTGTTTTAGTTCCCCTCACAATCACTTTTTGTTCCGTTCCACCTTTAACCTTTATGTTCACTAATATGTATTTAAACTTGCCCTCCGGGTCAATGTCGACATCGGGCACATTGCTCAGAGCGTCTGCCATCTTCGCTGGGGCAGCTGCACGCACAGTGCAGACGATCCTTAAACAGTTAACACGCACGCACGCCGGTATTCGATATCAACAGACGCTCCAAACCGGAAATACGTATTAACAAATAATACGAAGAAAAAACGAATGAATGAATTTATGGATTAATATTGGTAGAAACTCAAAAGAAAGGGAAATGTTTTTTAAAGGGTAGAAACTATCAATGAAGTAAATTAATTAGTAGAAAAATATAAATTCAGACGTTTGTATTATTATTATCTGGTTCGTCATACAGTTTAAGTCAGGCTTGAAACAATCAAATAAAATGAGCTTGTCCGTGTGACATTGTGCCTGGTATCTTACTCTCACATTCTCTTCCTTTCAACAGACCTGCGGACTTTCCCTCTCAGCCCACATTAGCATAGCTACTGTATCTTATCAAAATATCCCAGTAGGACTACTTCCGGTGGTTCTTGTCTAAAGTAAACTTTTCCATGTATTCATCTAGAATTAAAAAACTAAATCCCAAATGAATGCAATAAAAGATGAATGAAAGAGGATCATCTAACCAGGATATTGCGAATTCTCACCAACACCAAAAAATGTACGTTTGTTTGTTTTGTATGCCATGTTATTGTTATTAAGGTTATTCAAGTTTTGATGTGATCAATTTATCAATTATTGCTACTTTTCCATTGCCTTTATGTGTATATTTTATTGTTTGAACCATGACTCAGACGTTCAGTCATAAACAGACAACTGAACCGAATCCATCATAAGCCTAATATTATAATAAAAAAATGTTTATTATACTACATTTGAAAAACTATGATAATCCAAAGCACAGTCATTAACCTTTTAAGCTTTTATTGTAAAAAATGTTTTTTTCTTACTTCCAAATGTCCCTCAGTTGTGACATAATTTATATCAGATACATTTGCCCAAATAAAACATAAAAATCATATGTAATAACAGATTTTTATAGAGCAGCATTTCCAAGCAAGCTGTACTTTTGAAACATAGAAAGTCAGTCTTTTTTCAAATATTTTGTTTAGTATCTGAATAAAATGCTATTTACATCATCATCAATGCATTAATTCTGCTTCTAGCCCAGTCTAAGATGTGATAACTATATCATTGCAATTAAATTAATCTCTGATCAAGGTGAATAAAAAGAATATAAATAATCATCCTTCATTGGAGATGTTTATATCAGATTTGTTTTTAAATGGATATGTTTGAATGAGTTTTATATGAAGTAGATAAGTTAACTCTCACAAATTATTTTGACACACTTCCATTATTATTCTTTTCTCTTCTTTGCTCACTTGTAATATATCCGGTGCCCTCATGGCAGCTATTTCTGAAACACGGAAGCTGGTACAACACTGTGCAAACACATTAAATGGAGTAGCATCCAAAAAGGGTCAAGGTCACACAGAAATCAAGCAGCAAAAACTCAAACTTCAAAACGAGAAACCTTTGGGGGTCTTAAGTACAATAAAACTAAGTATATGTTGTTCTCAGGTTCAAAAAAATTTGATAAAAATGTATCCTCTCTTCAGACCCGACAAGGTACCGTAATCGAATCAGTCAAAGAGTACAAATATCTTGGCATTATTGTGGACGACGCTCTATCTTTTAGCTCTCACATTACTCAACTGAAGAAAAAATTGAAAATTAAGCTTGGGTTTTATTTTAGGAACAAGTTTTGTTTTTCATTCAATGTACGAAAGAAATTAGTTTCCACTACTTTTCTACCCGTGCTTGACTATGGTGATGTAGTGTATCAGTTTGCACCATCATATCTTCTATCCTCTTTAGATGCCGTCTATCATGGTGCTTTAAGATTTATATCAGATTGTAAACCCTCAACTCATCACTGTGTATTATATAACAGAGTAGGTTGGCCTTCTTTGCTTACCAGAAGAAAAATGCACTGGTATTTAATTATTTATAAAGCCATTCTGGGGATGTTGCCCTCATATCTCTGCTGTCTTATAAAACAGAAAGCTGTTGAGAAATACTTCCTTCGCTCACAAAATTATTATACTCTCTCTGTTCCTTTTGTCCGATCTGAATTAGGAAAAAAGGCTTTTAAATACGCAGCTCCGTCTGACTGGAATCATCTGCAATCGAATTTGAAATTACAAAGTTTGATGTCTTTGGATCTTTTCAAAAGAGTTACTCGGCAAATGGAAATTGACTCAATGACTTGTAACTGTTTTTAAGTGTCTCTAGTCTGTCTATGTTGTAATATCTTGTGATGAAACTGATGTATTGCTGTCCATTTTGGCCAGAACACTCCTGAAAAAGAGATTTTTAATCTCAGAGAGTCTCTTCTGGTTAAATAAAGGTTAAATAAAAAAATAAATAAAATAACAGCTTTTAAACAAAGGAAATTTGAAACAGGCCATATACGTTTAATTACTATGTCTCACTTTCACATACAATGATTCCTGTCTTACTTTTGATTTGTACTTTTAAACTAAAATAGTCTTATGGGTGTTCCTTGTAATAGTTTATAATAAGTATTATTATTATTGTTATTTTTACTTTTGAATAATATCATTTTGTAAAATTAATTTATTGTCTTAAAATTGTATGGTATACTGTATTTTCATGACATTTACAACACAGAGTAGGAAAATTCACCATTAATTGAATTTCCATGTAACTAGGAATTACAGTAAATGCACCAACGGGATATTATTACTGGCAACAATTCCTAGTGAATCCCCTCTTGACCCATATATTATCTCCCTTTTTCCTTTATAAACAGAGCTGAAGATATTCAGGAAATGTGAGTGTTTCTGCCATTAGACCTCCCTGTTGATTACTTTGTCACACCAAAAAGTGAAAGTTGTAATTGTATACACACACAAAAAATAAATAAATAAATAAACGCATTTCATACAATTAAAAAAAAATCGTTATGAAAGTGTTATTTCTATTTCTGAATATACTGTGAAAATATGCATTCCTCATGCTGTGGCCATAGCATGATAAGCTCTACAATATTTCCTGAGAGGTCACTTCCTTGCAAGCTAACGCCTCGAGAGTGTAAAAAAGAGAGAGTGTTTCCTCCTTGAGATAGAGAGTTAGTGAGGGGTATTTCCACAAATTAGAATTCCATTGCTTTTGTTGGCTGATGTCACAAGTGGATCCGGGAAGGGAAGCTCTGAACCATAGCTGAGCTCCTATATAAAAGAGGTACTAGAGATTACTAGACCAGAGTACTAGAGATTACTAGAGCAGATTCTGAAATCAGAACCATCATATTAGTAGAGAAGTATAGAGACAATTAAGGGGACCGTTTCTTAACTGTACATCATTGACAATGGTACGTAAAGCATTTCAATTATGTATTTCTATCATTTTAATATATATATTATGTTTATGATATGATTCTTTTTCAGGGTATCTTAAAGAAAGCACCATTGCAATTTTTGGCTTCCCTTTTTCTTATTTCTTCAGGTAAGAAAGCAAACCATACAAGTGTAAAAACTCAGCTGTGTAAATACAACCTGTAAACATACTCAAAGTTGCAATGGTTTAATTCTGCAGTGTTGAACTTATGGAGAGGCACTGAAGGCTGGTCATATAATTCCTCAAGGTTCACTATGAACTGGGAATCTGCTAGACACTGGTGCAAGCAGCATTACACTGACATGGTAGCCATCCAGAACCAAGAAGAGATTTATCACCTCAACAGTATCTTTCCAAAAGTCAGTGGATATTACTGGATTGGCATTCGTAAAATGAATGACAGTTGGACCTGGGTGGGAACTAATAAGACACTTACAAAGGAAGCTGAGAACTGGGCATATGAGGAGCCCAATAATGGAGGGAATAATGAAGACTGTGTGGAAATATACATTAAAAGAGATAAAGATGGAGGCAAATGGAATGATGAATCCTGCTTAAAGAAGAAGACTGCACTGTGCTACACAGGTAGGTAGTCTTTATGTGATTCTATAGTTTTTAAGACAGGAGTTCACAAACTTTGGGGGGTCATAATTATAACATTGATTAAGCATATGTATACTACAATTTTCACTCTTAGATGAAAACGTAACTTCTATTACATTTTTTTTTATAAATTACTTTTTTTTTCTTTTTTTACATTTCTAGATTACATCAGTTTTATTTTTTTCTGGATTTTTCTTTAATGGGTAAATTAAATAGTAAATATTTTAATAATATTATTATTTCAATATTTAAAATATTGAAAACATTTTTCAATTAAAATTAAAGAAAAGTCATTCTGCTGTATTTGTTGAATAAACACACTCAATAATGTAATGTAAGTAATTATACATTTTCTCTTTCTCAGCATCCTGCAAAGATGACTCCTGTATCAGTGGTCAAGGAGAGTGTGTCGAAACCATAAACAGCCATAAATGCTCATGCTTTGGAGGTTTCTATGGAAAGCTATGTGAACATGGTGGGTAATATTTATCTGTACTGTTCATATATATGTTGACAATGAAAGGTGTGAAATGTAACCATATGACCTGTTTTCTGATTTTCAGTTGTAAAATGCAAACCAGAGGATGTCATCTCACCAGATAATGCTAGCGTCCAGTGCTTTCATCCTTATGGAAGTTTCTCATATGACTCTCAGTGTGAATTTTCCTGTATTGAGGGTTATGATCTTAAGGGCTCCAGTACGACAAGATGCACTTCTACCACAGAGTGGTCAAGCAAACCACCAACCTGTGAACGTGAGTTGAATTTACGTTGAGAAACATTTACAGATGCTGTTCAAAACTGTTTAAATAATTTACACTTTCCTTTGACATGTCTGTGAATCTTTTTGCAGTTGTTCAATGTCCAGAGCTGATCGAACCACAGAAAGGTAAAATGCAGTGTCAGCATCCAATAGGCATCTTCAGCTACCAATCCACCTGTGAGTTTATGTGTGAAGAAGGATACAATCTGCGAGACTCCAGCTCCTCTAAACTGATCTGTGGGACAACGGGACGCTGGAATGATTCACAACCCACTTGTGAAAGTAAGACGGGTCTGAATTTACTTATAAAAAATGATATAACAATAGTTATGTTTGCTCTTTAAATTCTCTGCTTTTGGAGTTTAATGATGATCCTCTTTTTCTGATTTTTAGTTACAAAATGCAAACCAGAGGATGTCACCCCACCAGATCATGCTAGCATCCAGTGCACTCATCCTTATGGAAATTTATCATATGACTCTCAGTGTAAATATTCATGTGAAGAAGGTTATGAACTAAAGGGCTCCAATACAACAAGATGCACTTCTACCACAGAGTGGTCAAGCAATCCACCAACCTGTGAACGTGAGTTGAATATACATTGTAAAATAAAAATGACATATTTGATCAGATGCTTTTTAAAACACTTTGACATCTTTTTGCAGTTGTTCAATGTGCAGAGCTGATCGAACCACAGAAAGGCAAAATGCAGTGTCAGCATCCAATAGGCATCTTCAGCTACCAATCCACCTGTGAGTTTATGTGTGAAGAAGGATACAATCTGCGAGACTCCAGCTCCTCTAAACTGTTCTGTGGGACAACGGGACGCTGGAATGATTCACAACCCACTTGTGAAAGTAAGACGGGTCTGAATTTATTTATAAAAAATGATATTACAATAGTTCGTTTTGCTCTTTAACGTCTCTGCTTTTGGAGTTTAATGATGATCCTCTTTTTCTGATTTTTAGTTAAAAAATGCAAACCAGAGGATGTCACCCCACCAGATCATGCTAGCGTCCTGTGCACTCATCCTTATGGAAATTTCTCATATGACTCTCAGTGTGAATATTCCTGTGAAGAAGGTTATGAACTAAAGGGCTCCAGTATGACAAGATGCACTTCTACCACAGAGTGGTCAAGCAAACCACCAGCCTGTGAACGTGAGTTGCCATTATATTGTATAAACAAAACATCTGATTAATATTTTACAATCGCTCCTTGAAAAAACTCTCATGAACACCATCTGATCTGTTCATTTCCCCCTTTCCTCACAGTTATTCACTGCCCAGCCCTTGACAGTCCTGTCAATGTAGAGCTAAGCTGCACTTCCAGCTTTAAATATGGGAGCAAATGCAGCTTCAGTTGTGCTGAAGGATTTCACCTCCAGGGAGCTTCAGAGACCAGCTGTACAAAAGCAGCAAAGTGGAGTCAGGAACCACCTCGCTGTGAAGGTAATCAATAAACGTTTGCCTAATTTATGAATTCACAGGTTAATTTATTGTGTTTTAAAAAATAAGTTAGCCTGAGGGAATTGTATCATTCTAGGCGGTGTGTCAAGGTAAACAGCGCATAATGACTGTGGGATGCAGATAAGCCATTTGGCTGATGACGTGAGAAAGACATTCTATGGCTTATTATTCCATTTACTTGTATTTTCAGTTGATCCTGATCTCTCTGCATCGCTCTTCAAAGCAACAGAAGTGACTCTGGGTGTTTCAGGCGCTATCAGCGTCTCCGGTCTGGGCTTAGCCCTCTGGATACTGAAGAGACTGAGGAGAAAAGGTGAGTCAAACAGTCAACTGAGTTTGTGAACATGTTCTAATTCTTTAATGAGATACTGAAAAATTAATTGAAATGCTAAATTGTGTCTTTTTGTTTTCAGCTAACAATTTTGACCTGAACAGGTGAGATTTGTCTTTTTTTGCAGTTACATTTTTCTTGTATCATTATTATCATTATTTATGTATTTTGGTACATGCAGGACTATATCTACTTTTGTCTATTTCATTTTTAGTACCTTGGATACTGAGGACCCACCACAGTTTTACAAGAACAGTGTTGACAGTCTCATATAGAGGAAAATAGGATCAAATCGCATACAACAGTGAGCATATATTCCTCATGCACATATACAGGCCAGTATGTTTAACGATAGTGATGTAACTTATTCCAGTGAACAATTCATTGAAAAACTAAATTCGTCTTCACGGGACTCACAGCTGCCTCGCTGGACATAAAAATTTATGTCATCACAAATGATTTATGGAACTTGGATATTTGTATACTCAGTCTGATTATCAGTTACTAGGCAACAGTACTAACTGAATGTGATTTTTACTTCCCAACGGAAGCTTTTATGATTTACTTAACTGAACATATTGTTCTGTACTCTATACTGTAAATGTATTCGTTTTTTATGCTATTAATTTATGCATCTTTTTGTAATATTTATTGTTTCAAAACTGTATTGGTCCTATTAAACTATTTTTACATGTAAACCAATAAAGTATGACTTTTATGATATCATGACTTTGGTGGTTCAGTGCATTTTCAACTTTGTCTGCAACTTTCCGAAAAACATACATTTGTTATTTTTCAACATCAAAGCATAAATACACGTTTATGATCATTTGATTATTCCATCTGAATAATCAGCAGTATATTTAAATTGTAACACCTAAAGGCTATAATTGAGGTCACTGTACTCTGCAAGTGCATAAAGCATTGTTATTGCAGTGAAAGGTTTTGTTCAAATAACCCAATCCAGGTCATGTTCATCTGGATGTATTCTGTGACAGACTTTCCTTCAAGCTGTATACAATCATCAAGTGTTTGTTTTATTATATATTTAAGTGAGTTCGCTTTTTCAGAAATACCTTTCAGAGGTCAAAGTGTCTTCTAAATGATCCTTGCCATACATTACCCACATTTAATTATTTGTTTTCTTTTTTTATAATGAGTGTAGTCTTCTAATCATTCAGTCATAATCATCTAATCATTGTATGCATCTCAGCACCATTCTCTTTGTGCAAGTGTTGATTTGACAAGATAAAAGAACATACAAGTAAAACAGCAATTTCTAAAAAGTGACAGCTCTTGACTAACACATATGATGGGACATTTTTCTTAGGCTGAAGAAAGAAAGTTATATACGTCTCAAATGGCCTGCATGGGGATGAGTAACTAATCTGGAAATTTTCATTTTATTTTATCTATTTGTAAATGTAAACAAATATAGTTTGAGTTTCATGACATCGTGGATGTTTCAATGCTTTTTCCACTTTCAGCTGAATGCCTAAAACTTCAAAAGCATACATTTATATTTTTCAACACCAGTGTATAAAATAAATAGTAGTACTTTATAGTGTATAAAGTATAAATAGTAAGTGTGATTGATCGTTCCATTTGTAGGATGATTAGTTGATTCTCAACACCTAAATTAATGCTGGGAATGAAGTCTCTGTTCTCTATCTTTCGTCACCTTTAAATGCATAAAGCCATTAGCATTGTGAATGCAGTGAAAGGTTTTGTTTAAAGGACCCAGGTCATGTTCATCTGGACATATCCTGTGACTGTGGCATTCCCTGAAGCTGCGTATAATCAGGGAGTCTATGTTTTTTTATAATTTTTTAGTGAGTCAGGTTTTACAGAAATACCTTTCAGATGTTAAAATTATCATCTAATCATAATATACATCTCTACACCATTCCATTTGTGCAAGACAGAATATTATGAAAAGATAAAAGCACATTTAAAAGATAAGAAATTTCCAAAAAGTGGCATTCTTTCCCAGGTTGTTCTTTTGAACCTGTGAGGAAACATCCTGCAATTTCATGCTAATGACTTATATATATGGTGGAAAAACCCACTTTGTCCACAGTTTTCAGGGCAAAGCAGACTTTATGTGAGAACAGACTGTTGAAATGCCACTAGAGCTGCGATGAACAATATTCTACTAACGGCAAGTGACTCTGTCGAAAGGAGACTACAGAGAACCATGGTGTGCATCTATTATGAAACTCTGCATTTCGTTTGAACTTTTTGGTTCAATACAAGCCTTTTAAAAAGTACTATCCATTTATACTAGCAATTAAGTGGCTGTTTTTATTGTTCAGGCTGGAGGTGTTGTGGTGCTTAAAACAACATCTGTGCACATAGGAGTTTTGATACATCTCTGCTTCATATTGGGTAAGTGAATTCTACATTCATCATCCTTCCAGAATAAAATTTATTTGATAAATAAATGTAACTTTAACTTTAACTTTTGATGGGTAACATTTTAGTCAGTGTTGAAGGATGGACGTATCACTGGAAAGACGACAATTTAATGTCTTGGAATGAGACAAGAACGTGGTGTCAAAGTCGGTTCACAGACATTGTGATGGTCCACAATGAAAATGTAACACATTTTCTAAAAGGAAATGTGAGAAACAGATCATCTCCCTACTACTGGATTGGAATGCAGAAGATCAATGGCATTTGGACGTGGGTTGCCAATGGACAACCCATGGAATATAAAAACTGGGCACTGAATGAGCCCAACAACAAAACTAATGAAAACTGTGTGGAATTGTACACCAGCAGCACAAACAATAGTGGAAAGTGGAACGATGACAACTGTCAATCGCAAAAGCATCCTTTATGCCAAAAAGGTAAGGAGTTGGAGATTAAATGTACTTTACTTGTTCAATTAGTTGATCCATTTCCGGTTAGAACACATTATATGTTAATAACTTTTATGTGTCTAATAGAGCCATTTCTGAGAGAGAAAAACAGAGTGTTTTAATAGTCCAGAAATTATTTTTTAATATAAATCTAGGTATTTTCTTTCAGCACACTGCCCAAATGATACATGCACTGATAGAGAGGACTGCAAAGAGCAAGTCAACAGCTTTACATGTGTGTGTAAACCTGGTTTCTCTGGCCCAACGTGTGAAACAGGTCAGAACAAACATTATTTCAACAGATAAACAAACGCAAAGTGTAAAAGAAAACAAAACACAATTGAGGTGAAATATCTGCTGAGGAAGAGAAACAAATTATGATTTATTGGTGATTTTCCACTTGTGGCTCATGACAGGGTCAGATCTGATGCAGGGGGGGAAAACAATGTTAAATGTACACAATGATATATGTAATACTGCATGTATCGTTTTATGATAACCTTTACTTAAATTAATGAATTAATGAATAAATGATGCATTTTATATAGTGCTTTATTGTGTAGTGTTGTACACCCAAAGCGCTTTACAGTCATGTGGGGGGGGGGGGGGGGGGTCTCTCCTCAACAACCACCAGTGTGCAGCATCCACTTGGATGATGCGACAGCTTCCACAGGACAACGACGCCAGTGCGCTCACCACACACCAGCTACAGGTGGAGAGGAGAGAGAGTCATAGAGCCAATCAAGTGTATGGGGATTAATAGGAGGCCATAATTGACAAGGGCCCGTGGTGGGAATTTGGCCAGGACACCGGGATTACACCCCTACTCTTTACGAAAAGTGCCATGGGATTTTTAATGACCACAGAGAGTCAGGAACTCGGTTTAACGTCTCATCCAAAAGACGGAATATTAAAGGAATATTTCCCCCCCAAAAAAGAAAATTAGCTGAAAATATACTCACCCTTAGGCTATCCAAGATGAAGATGTTTTTTTCCCTCATCAGAACAGTTGTGGATACATTTAACATTACAGTACATCACTTGTTCACCAATGGCTCTTCAGCAGTGAATGGGTGCCATCAGAATGAGAATTCAATTACCTGATTAAAATATTAATTTCTTCAATCCTCTGATGAAGAAACAAACTAATCTATATCTTATGTTCTAAGGATGAGTAACATTTCTGAAAAAAATACATTACTGAGTGGATTGCTCCTTTGAAACCTTCCTCGATCATGCAGTATTATTTTTCTCTTTCCAGTCGTTTCATGTGAGCAGCTCTCTGTACCACCACATGGCAGGATGAATTGCTCCGGTCTGTTTGGGAATCAGTCTCTCAACTCAAACTGTACATTTTCTTGTGCTGGTGGTTATAAACTGAATGGTACAGCTGAGTTGAAATGCAATTCCTCAGGTGCATGGAATGCACCACCACCTTCATGTGCAGGTGCAATAGAAATTTCAAAGTTATGATTCTGTGTTTACATCAGAATGTCTTTTATTATGTAAATATATTCACGTGCGTACAGAAAGGATGATTTTGTAAGTCCATGCATTTTCTCTCAGTACAATATCCAGAAGACTGCAAGGAACAAATCAACAACTTCAAGTATGTGGGTAGGTTTCTCTGAGCCAAAGCGTGCAACAGATCGGAACAAACATTATTCCAACAGACAAATATAAATGAACCAAAGTTATGATTCTGTGTTTAGAACAAAATGTATTTTATCATGTAAATATATACATGTAAGATTAAGCTGTTGTTTTTCAGTTGTAGCGAAGTGTTTCCCCGTTCTTTTGTTTGGTGGTGGATTGATGAACTGCACTGAAGGACATGACAGTAACAGATCTACCTGTAGATTACAGTGTCCACCTGGACATTTGCTGCTGGGTTTTGTTGAGTTCACCTGCAGAGCTGATGGCACGTGGGAGTCTTCATTTCCACTAATGTGTGCAAGTAAGGAGGGTTTTTTTCATTGTTGTTGTTTGCTGCAGATAGAGAGTATGAGAGCATCATGTAATAATATCAGGAAATAATAAGGGTGTTTATTTTTGTATTTGAGGAATTTAATTTCAAAATATTTTAGTTCATTTTTAAGATACAATTTACAAGAATTATTCAGGGAACAATGCCTATACATTTATTTTTGCTACCACTAAGATGCCATGTTATTTTAACTCCACCAGAGTATGCTGTTATTTATTTAACAAATTAATATATTTATAATCTGATTTAATTCTGAACCATTTCCACACACACACACACACACACACACACACACACACACACACACACACACACACACACACACACACACACATTTATTTCAAAACCAACCGTTACATTCAAAATATTGAGGCTTTGATTAACATTGTTTCAAATCATGTTTGATCCCAAGGTTAAATTACTACTTTTTAAATGGGAGAAATGTAAGGCAGGGAAATAAATTGAGGGAAAGGACAAAATTTAGATCTTAAAAAAATATTCATAAAGCATTTTTGAAAAAAAGCAAAATTGCAAACATTTTGGCATAAAATTCATTATTTACAGATTTGTTATATCTTTCCTCAGGTTATGTCCATTTTCTGTTTGCCCTTTTGGCATCTGTTGTCATTTCAGTATTTTTTGGCTGTTTATTTTGTTGCTCAAACTGCAGAAGAAGTGAGTATACTGTGAAGTAATAGTGTATCAATTTTCAAAGAATTATTGCAAAGAGAAATATATGTTGTATTATGTATAATTTGATTTTATTGTAGGTACAAATGCAGTGAGAATAAGGTAAATTATCTTAATTCATTTAATTGAATCTTAATTAAATTTGGACCGTTCACAGAAATCTTACTCCATGTTTTCTTGCAGAACTCAACAAGAAACGTTGAATCCAGCATATGAAGCAGAAAACCCACCACTAGATGGCCCTCTCTGTTCAGCATAAACATTTCTAATCTGGATGCCTAAACTGGTTTTGACTCAAATCTTCTTCTGTTCATTCTTTTTCATTCTAGCTTTGCTTGTGCAAATATGAAATAGTCAATAAGTGAAAGTCAAACATCTCTTTGTCATCTTTTATTCAGAAATGCTTTATGTTATATTGTAACAACAAAACAACATTGTGAGCTGTAGAATGTGTGACATTAATATAATAAATTATTATTTTGTATGTCTGGCATATAACAGTGTTGCTTTTTCTTTTGTGGCAGCTGGTGTAAAAATGTCTATAGGTAGGGAGCCATGTTCAACAATTTTAGCATACATCCTGTATGATTTATCCCAGTACAATAAAAGGAAAAGTGTTAAAACTTTGAACATTTTAAATAAAGATACTTGTTTTACCAAGTTAAAGTCTGAGGATGATTCCCACAAAACTATATTTTCTGCCAGCTTTTTTCAAGATGAAATCAAATATTTTGATAAATATTAAATTTTCATAATCCACAATTTATGTATACATAACAGCAAAAACTGAGGAAAGTTTGCATTTTCATTTTCAAATACATACCCAAGTCAAGCTACAATACCACACGGAGATGCCAACAGACCACTACAGGAGTCGCCTTAACCTGACTGTATATAAGGATCCATTCAGAATTGAAAAACACAGCTAAACAAAAATTACAACTTTCTAAATTGGTCGAATGTGGCGATCTGAAAGCGGCTCGACATCCCCAGCGAACATTTCCTCTGTCAGAGTGAGTGCTGATGCCTATATGTATATAAACACCACATACAATTGCCAACTACTATATAAACACGCTTCACGTCTTTAATATATTTAATAGGCTACACTAAATTTATAATATAATAAACTTCGATATGAATATCTCACATTTCTGACACAATACCATGGTGCCGTGTTACTACAGTAAATCCATGGCAGCTACATGATGGTGATTTGTAGATCGAAAAGCCTTCTGACTGTATCTTTGCAGGCTGTTTGTCTTCTTTGCTGAATTCAATCGGATCTTCACACAGGATCTCACAGTGCAGTTTAGTGCTTGCGTGACCTGACTGACCAGTGTAAGCGCATCTGCTCTGGTAAGCTTGTGGCGCAGCGCTGCCGTTTGAACTTTGAGCCAAGTGAATAAATGGTCCACGTGGCGCGGCTCGAATGAGTAGCACTTTTCCGTTCTGCTTTTGTGGCATAATATCAAACATTTAGCGAACTCTTGTTATCATTTTATCGAGGAAAATTATATCACGATAATTATTGTTTTCATTTATCGCCCAGCACTATCAAAGCATATACGCTCCCGCGCCCCTCCCCACTGTGAACTCCCTCTCTTTCACATTTTGGGTGGTGCGTCGTCCTAGTGAAGAAACCGCCCCTGATGGCAGTATTACACAACTTCCCATTATTGTTTAGTTCCCATGCAGTGCATCAAACTGTGAATGTGTTATCAGAAATCCTTTCAGAATAAATTAAACAGCATAGTTGCAATTACGGTAAGACAAACAACTGAATTACTTTTTATATTTACAGATATTGATTACATTTTACTTGAGTGTCAATAAAACAATGAATGGCTTACTCTAAAATACATCTCGACCTCTGGAATCCTTTGGTTTAATGACATGCATTAATGAGAATACAAATAATGTCCTAATAAACATGCATTTCTAATCCTTCAGATGATTTTGTGGATGCATATTAGACTGTTTGGATATCTTGTCCTTATAACTGGAATTTATAATGGTATGTTTCTTACTACTCTATTACAGTATATGTAAAAGTACTGTTGAAAAAATACATTATTATAAACTAAGATTTGATGCAATGCAACTGTGCTTAACAGTGAAGGCCTGGACTTATCATTACAACATAGACATTAATGTGGACTGGACAACAGCTCGTCAGTGGTGTCAGAAGCACTTCACTGGTATGGTGGCCATTCAAAACCATGCAGAAGTTGAATACCTCAACCAATTTCTACCTTTCAATCAAGCATACTATTGGATTGGCATTAGGAAGACTGATGGTTACTGGACGTGGGTTGGGACCAAAAAGCGCTTGGATCCTGAAGCAGCAAACTGGGCGGAAAATGAACCAAATAACAAGGGATCTGGACAAGACTGTGTAGAGATCTACATCAAGAGGAGCAGAGAAACAGCCAAGTGGAATGATGAGAGGTGCACCAAAAAGAAAGCAACTGTCTGTTATTTAGGTGAACACACTTTATTGCATAAAATATTGTGGTTTAACTGTAAATACATGTAATGATAATTTTAAAGGCCTCACTGTCATAAAATTATGTCAAATAATCAGTATACAATGTATACAGTTCTGATTGAAACCTCAGCCCTCCTTTGCGGCATTTACATGTTATTTTCTTGTATAGCCTCCTGCTCAAAGGAATCCTGCAGTGAGCATGCTGAGTGCGTAGAGACTATTGGGAGCTACAAATGTCAATGTCACCCAGGTTTCATGGAGCCGCGCTGTGAGGAAGGTGCTGTAGAATCGATCCAAATTTAAATATTTGGTCTTCACTGTGTGCATTTTGTAACGAAGTTACCATTTTTACTTTTGCAGTTGTACAGTGCTCGCCAATTGAAAATCCACCACAAAGTTTTGTGAAGTGTGATGGTGTCTTCAAAGCATTTCATTTTAACTCGTCATGTCAGTTCCAGTGTGGCACAGGGTTCAAGCTGGAGGGGCCACAGAAGCTACGCTGTCTGGCATCGGGGCATTGGGATAACACCCTTCCTGTTTGTCAGGGTACGGACCAGTATATGTTGCCACACCTCCGAAAAATTATGTACAAATACTGATATGTACCATTTAGGGGTAAATAAATTAGCTTTTGTACTTTAGGGTACTGCCCAAGTGACAGCTTTATTTCTAAGAGTGTATGCATTAATTGTACAGCAGTAACTCTAATACTTACAGCTTAATAAACAAAAAAAAGTGAATAATTATTATTTGATTGCTGATTTGTTTAGACTTTTTCTATTTTTCTATTACCCTTACAGCTGTCCAGTGTCTGCCCATTATTGATGCCCCTGGTGGTTGGAGTATGAACTGCACTCACCCGCTTTCCATTCATAGCTTTAACTCCAGTTGTGAGTTCAAGTGTGAGGAGGGATTTGAGCTCAAGGGCTCAAATACAACATGGTGTGACCAGACTGGGCACTGGACACACACACCTCCCACTTGCCAAGGTACTGCACGTCTGCAGAGCAATCCTCATTGAATCATCAGGCAGTTACTGGTTCATTCAAGTGTATTCATGCATGTTGAGGGATTACAAATTTTATTTAAATGTTTAATTTAAATTCACTTCCTGACTAAGAAGTGTCAGGCAAATTCAGGTGCTTGAGATCGTTTCCTGACCATTTGAGCTTGAGACAGCTGTGCCTTTTGTCTCTATGATAATGGTAAGTTCAATGAGTCAGACTACTGAGAGATTCAACTTTTGTTCTGCAAATGGCCCAGACGTGGATTCGTTAGGTTTATTGAACCACGGGAAGTTCCCGTAACCAACTAACGCCTCCCTCAGGTGTTTGCTTTGTTTGATGTTTGTCTCCACCTCCAAAAAGTCCCTCCTCCAATTCTGTCTATAAGATACCATGTAAGATTGTTTAAGATTGAGATTTTTCGATGACTGCAGATACCAATGACATGTCATAGAATAAAGAATTCTGCTGACGATCCAATCCGAAGTCTCCTGGTCTTCTCTTCTGAGTTTTCTACACTTTAGAAGAACAGAGTTTACAACAGATGGTGCCGTGATCCCGGATAGAGTTCCAGCTTCCTCACCTGAAAAACTTCAAGCTCAAACAAAGATCTGCATCTTTTGGAATCCAGCGAAACTTCCAGCTGAACAAAGATTCCCAGACTGAATTTTTCTCTCAACCAAAGGTTGTGGTGAGTGCTGTCTCTAATCCAAAAGAACCTAAGACCAGTGTATCCTCTGTGCCGTCAGAGAAGAGTTAACATACATCTGTAGGGTTTGTTTAACTAAGTATATCCTCTAAAGTTTTTCTTTTAGAGATGAAAGTTACCCTCTGTTTCAGGCAGGGAAGATTTTGGCATTACGTGCTAAAAATGAGTTATCCTCTGTTTCAGGCAGGGAAGGTTAGCATTACGTGCTAATTTTTGGTTTATCCTCTGTTCTTTCAGGCAGGGAAGATTTTGGCATTACGTGCAAAAAATGAGTTATCCTCTGTTTCATTCAGGGAAGGTTAGCATTTCGTGCTAATAATTTAGTTTTATCCTCTGTTTTTTTTTGTAGGCAGGGAAGTTAAGTGTGAAGTGTTGGTAATTTGGAAATTTTAACAATAGTTAAGTTTTTTTTTTTACAAGTGTACCCTCTGTTGATCAGAGAAGTGTTTGTTTTGTTTGTGTGGTACCGAAGAAACTTACAAAATGGTTAGAATGAATACTAGACTGATTCCAACCACAGAAAAGACTGGTCTTGCGACTCCTTTGTGGTCAGATAGTGAATTCAAAACGCTGTTAGGGGAACAAATGACCTAATAGTCACTGAAAAAGTTAGACAAAAACTAAGGCAGAAATATGAGATTCATCCAGACAAGACTTGGTCGGTAGATGAGTGTAAAAAGGTACTAGGAGCAAGTATTCGTAAGAACAATGTGAAAGGCATTATCTGTTGTTACAGAGAATTGAGTGTAACCCTAGCCACAAAACAGTCTCAGCGTAACTCAGAGCTAGAGAAACAGAACAATGAACTCCGTGCTCGAGTATCCACTTTGACTAAGAAATTGAACCTCAAGAAAGCTGCAGCAAAAACTGATGTGGGAGTTAGTCAGCCTGATAACATTTACCCTGATTTACAAGCGTTCTCTGAAACAGATGTAGCTCTCCAATCAGTAACTGATGTGCCTGTAAATTCAGTCAATGTTGAGGAAACTGATAGTGTTCCTCCCAATTCTTCTGTTGTGCAAATACAAACTGTTGCCAACGCTTTATGTCCTAAAGATATAGAGAGACTATCTCAGAGTTTACCGGCAGCACACACACATTTAACTGAATTTAGAAGAACATTGATCTCAAGATGGGTAGAAGCTTATCCAACGGGGCGTGCTACAGCTGCACATACTGCTAAATGTCTTGTCACTGATTTCATTCCCAGATGGGGATTACCAGATTGCATTGACTCAGATCAAGGTACCCACTTCACAGGACAGGTAGTCAAGGAAGTGTCTAGAATGTTGAAGATTAAGTGGAACCTTCACTGTCCCTATAGGCCACAAGCATCAGGACAGGTTGATCTTAGAAATGCTGATGTGCACATTGTTTCAGATGCCCTGATCGCTTACTGTGAAAACCTCACAAAGGCAGTGCAGAGTGCCAAAGAGAGAGTTGAGTCGTGTTGGCAGACTCCACCAGAAGGTGGACACACAATCGTCCCAGGTCAATGGGTCATGATAAAGGCGTTCAAAAACAAGCCATTAGAGCCTAAGTGGTACGGACCACATCAAGTGATGTTGATTACAGCAGCTGCAGTATTGTGTCAGGGAAGGAAAACTTGGACTCATGTGTCACACTGTAAGGTTGTTCCTCCCCCTGCAGGGATAGGATAGGGCAGACACAAGAACCAGTGAGGAGCCCAGGGAAGAACCGAAAGCAACAGGCTTCGGGGGCCAACCCTGCGGTGAAGATTTCCTCATAGGCCTTTCCCCTCCATTAGTCCATCCTTTCCTCACTGTTCTTTAGGTGTCGCAGGAATTGAGAAATAGGGAAAGAAGGAACAACAATAGCAGACTATATTTTGAACAGAGGATACAACCCTAATGTTTGCAGACTCTACAAATACTGCTCTGTGCCGTTGGTCTCTCTTGTTTGTGTTTCTTTCTTCCTCTGTGCAGATACCACCTGATGGCTGTCCTGAGATCCATATGCACCGCCCTTCTCACCTGCGGATGAAGCCACAGCCTCTGGAGGACAACTGGACCCATTGCCGAGCCAACTATCACACAAGAAAGAGAAAAGAAAGAAGAAGAAGAAAAAAGAATAAAAACACACAACGCAGAGACTCACATACGGGAACTTCAGTCATCCATCAACATGATCAAGATTTCCATACTCTTGATCTTTCAGCAAAATTACACCAGATGACTGAAGATAATTCTTCATGTTTCGGAAACTTGTTAGCAAATGACTCCCGCCTCTCACGAGGAAATGACAGTTCCAACCAGAAGAGATTATTACCCATAAGAACTTCACGGACCCTAATTGCATGTTTTGTTTCTGTGTCAGCATGCAATTACATATAAGCAACACAGAACATGTACTATGTGCCTGTAACGATTACAAGTTACAAGAATTAACTTTTAAGTGTCTAAATTTGTATTTTGTGAGAGTTATTAGAACTCTCAAAGGGGGAATTGAGGGATTACAAATTTTATTTAAATGTTTAATTTAAATTCACTTCCTGACTAAGAAGTGTCAGGCAAATTCAGGTGCTTGAGATCGTTTCCTGACCATTTGAGCTTGAGACAGCTGTGCCTTTTGTCTCTATGATAATGGTAAGTTCAATGAGTCAGACTACTGAGAGATTCAACTTTTGTTCTGCAAATGGCCCAGACGTGGATCCGTAACCAACTAACGCCTCCCTCAGGTGTTTGCTTTGTTTGATGTTTGTCTCCACCTCCAAAAAGTCCCTCCTCCAATTCTGTCTATAAGATACCATGTAAGATTGTTTAAGATTGAGATTTTTCGATGACTGCAGATACCAATGACATGTCATAGAATAAAGAATTCTGCTGACGATCCAATCCGAAGTCTCCTGGTCTTCTCTTCTGAGTTTTCTACACTTTAGAAGAACAGAGTTTACAACAATGTGATGTAACATTTTTATTAGCTCTGAGAGAAAAAGAATAGTGCACTTCCCTTCATTTCTTGTGAAACATTTTAATGTGTAACACTGCTAAGACACACCCTAGAAGTGCACGAACTGTAAAAACCACAGTTTTAAGCAATTTTATTTCTGTTTGAATGGACAGTAATAAATATTTTATGCATTTATCATAGTGGTGACCTGTAATCCTGTCTTGGCTCCTGCAAATGGTCATCTGACATGTGCTGATCCTTTGGGAAAATTCTCTTTTTGTTCTTCTTGTAATGTATTCTGTGATGAGGGATACAAATTTAGAGGAAAAGCTACACTCACTTGTCTAAGTAATGGCAATTGGTCAGCACCAACACCAACGTGTGAAGGTACATTAATTCCTATATCATTTCTAAGTGTCACACTGAGTAACTAAATACACATTACAGTTTAATGGAAAATGCACTGCAAACGAGCAATGCGTTTATTCACTCACACATACTCAGTTGAGTCTTTAATCTCTTCTTATTTTGGCAGTTGTGAACTGTGATCCACTGAAGCCCATGCCCCATGGCTCGCTGCAGTGTTATGATCTTGTGGAAAAGTTTGCTTATGGCTCCATTTGCTGGTTAAAATGCGATTTTGGTTTTGTCCACAATGGTACAAATTCCACTCACTGTACCAAAGAGGGAAACTGGAGTCACATCTCTCCTGTTTGCCAAGGTAACATGCACATGTACATTTACATATACATATCTTAAGGTCATACTATAGTTCCAAAAAAATCAATTTACGAGATGCTTCTGGTTTTCCCACAGCTATACAATGTCCGCCATTCTCTGATGCAACACGTTATGGAAGTTTGACCTGCACACACCCTCTCTCCACCAACAGCTACAACTCCAGCTGTACGTTTAAGTGTGAAGAGGGTTTTTTGCTTAAAGGTGCAGATTCCACACACTGTGATCATACTGGGCACTGGACATACAGCACCCCCATTTGTACAGGTTTGGGATCAGATCATATCAGTTTGGTTGCCCTAATAGCATTAAATCGTTTGAAAATGTTATTAGTTTACCTATACCGTTTGATATTACATTGTATGCTTTTAGCAGACCCTTATATAACTGTATCCATGTTCAATTTCATTAGTTTATGCATGTCCTGGGAATCAATCTCATGACCTTGGTATTGCAAGCAGTACTTGCTACTGTTTGAACAACACATGTCTGTTTTGCAATGAAGAAATGCTTAGTATATTACGGTATATAATTGTAATTCTATTTTATTATTCTCATAAACGTAATAAATAATACAATATTTATCTACACATATTGTGCACGATCAGGCTAAGTGTTTGAGAATTGATCAGTGATCTAATTTAAATTTAAGCTGTGGCTTGTGACCCTCCCGTGACCCCTGCAAAGAGCCACCTGACATGTGCTGATCCACTGGGAAAGTTCTCTTTCCGTTCCTCTTGTAACACTACTTGTGAGGAGGGATACACTCTGAGAGGAGAAACCACACTCACTTGTTTGAGTGATGGGAGCTGGTCAGCATCAACACCTGAATGCGAAGGTAGGTTTAATAAAACAATATTCAGTTTAAACCCTTAAATTTTTGCTTTAAACAATTGCACCATATAACATTTCAGGTTACGGGGGTGAAAAAAGTAATTTAACCGATAGTTTTAAGATTGCATAGACACTAAAAGAGAAATTTGCAGACAAAAATGTGATGTGCACGGTTACACTACATAAACTGGAAATGCAATTCTTGTGTGTGCAACGTATTTTTCTTTTTTTTACACTGTTTTCATCTCAGTTATAAGATGTGATGCTCTGGAGTCTGTTCAGCATGGCTCTCTGCACTGTCAGGACCACCTGGGGAATTTCAGCTATGGTTCCTTGTGCTGGCTGGAGTGTGGAGCTGGATTTACTTTAATTGGAAGCAATTCTACTTACTGTACCTCACAAGGGATATGGAGCCATATATTTCCTGTTTGTCAAGGTATCCAAACACTCTCAATACTCGTTGATGCTAGGCCTGACTAAAGAGACCATAGATAAGTTAGCTGTATCACAAAGTTTTCTCCTGTCCTGTCCTGTCCTGTCCTGTCCTAACATAAATAAATGACTAGATTTATCATTGACATCTTCCATGTACTATAATGTCATGGACAGTACACTCTTAAAATAAAGGTTCCAAAAATAAAGGGTTTTCATAGAAATGCCATTAAGGGAGGGGGGGGGGGGGGGGCATGAACTGCCTTTGTTTTTATTATTTTGTACTGTTCTCTGCACTTGTAATGTTATCAAGATTTTTACATTAAAAAACATAATTTAGAAGTAATGAGCTATTTTCTGTCCTGTTTTTAACCCCCCACATCAGAACGCTCAGTTGAAACACAGTAGACGTGGCGCATTGTAGACTCGGAAGTAATGTTATAAGTCACTGTTATGATTGGCTAAAACGTATGTTTTTTTTTTTTACAACAAACAAACAACATTGTCTCAGACTTCACACGCACTTACAAAAAAATATATTAAAAAATACATTAGAAATAAAAATGAAGAGCTGCAAAAAGTCAACCATTAGAAATGCCCAAAGGTAATGTACAACTCAACCTTAATAGGAAACATTAGACATTGGTTTGGCAGCCCAGTAATAGTGTTTAAATACTGGCAGACCCAGACCGCCCACAGACCTGGGCTTTTGTAAATTATTTTTCGATATCCGATGTGTCTTATAGTTCCAAACATAAGACAAAATGATAGAATCTAGTTCCTTAAAAAAGGCGAAAGTAAGAAGAATTTGAATATTTTGACAAATATATAAGAAATCTAGGAAGAGAGATCATTTGTATTGAATGTATGCACCCAATCATAGATAAAGGCAAGATTTTCCAATTATCTATATTACATTTGAGTTTTGAAAAAAACTCGGCAAAATTCAACTTGTATAATAATTTTGGGTCTTTAGGGCCAAAATGTCACAGAACTTAGCAAAAAACTTCTGAACTGAATCCATCTGGCCCCGCCACCTTTCCCGGTGGAAATGACTTGATAGCGGAGACGATCTCCTCCAAAGTGGAGTCCGAGTCCTACTCAGCCCTGGCTGCATCATTAAGTTTGGATGTTTAAAGAGAGTCAAAAAAAACGTTAGATCAGAATAAGTGGCCTCACTGCTGGAAGTGTACAGTTCACTATAAAATTATTTAAAGCGAGCATTAATATATTCGGGTTTGGTTAACAAGGTGCCATCTTTGGACTTAATGCTGTGAATTGACCTAGAGGCTTGAGCCCCTTTAAGTTGTCATGCTAGAAGCTTATCTAGCCGCAGCATTTTGTACTATCTGTAGCTTGTTTATTGAATATGCAGGACAACCACCTAGCATTACAATAGTCCAGTCTAGAGGTCATGAATGCATGAACTAACTCTTCTGCATCAGAAACACTTAACATGTTCCGTAGCTTGGCAATGTTTCTAAGATGGAAGAATGCTGTTTTTGTAACATGGGAAATATGAGTGTCAAAAGATAAGCTGGTGTCTAATACAACACCCAGATTTTTGACTGTAGAGGAAGGAACAGGGTATCCGTCTAGTTGCAAATTGTGATCCAAGATATTCTGTGTACTGTTTTGTGGTCCAATAAGGAATATCTCTGTCTTATCTGAGTTTAAAAGGAGAAAATTGTTGGTCATCGAATCTTTTTCATGTAAAAGATGGTATTATATTAATAAAAACACAACCAAAACTATCCCGTGGGGGAAAAAACTCAGCTGGCAATTTGACAGGCTGGGCAGGAAAAGGCAGGGGAGGATCAGGGGCCCGTTTCAATAAGGAGGTTCAACCAACTCGGAGTTTAAACTTGAACTTCTTGAACTTGTTTTCGGTTACAGAACAGCTGAACTTAGTTTGTTTACTCAACTCTAAGTTGGTTGACTCGAAGTTAAGCACGTGCAGCAGGACTTTGAAAAGTCATGATAAGTGGAGCTCCGAAATTACGATTCACCATGGCAACAGCTCCTGCCAAGAAGACGTCAGCACATGTACTTCCATCAACACGTAACTTTAATTCTTAATAACTGTTATATCAGAGGGTAAAACTGTAAATAATTGAACTAATATTCATTTTAATGGTATCCCATGCATGGCCACAAAAAAAGGAAAAAGACAGAAAAAAGAAACAAGAATGTAGCAGCAGCTACAAATGAAGTATAAAAACACAATTCAATCAAGGTAAAGCTTTAATCATGAAAGGTTCATGGGTGTAGGCTAAATGACTTTACAAATGTTTGACATTAAATATCATCCAGTGTCTATTTCAATGCGCTACAGCTTTTTCCACATAGTCTAACACTCTTTTCACATAGGCTAATTAAATATTCTCTAATCCAACCTGTTACTTAATTAGAGTACTAAAATTAAATACCGACTTGTCGACAGCAAGAAGGCAGAGGGAGAACCTGCACCAGCATCACTGACAGGTGAAGAGGAGATGGTCAAGTATTGGAAGAATTCTAAAATAAAGATGACCAAAAAATTGTGAATAATTTATTTATTTAACAGCTGTGGTGGTGGTTATGGCTCGTACTACCCCTCCATCTGGCATCCTTCCATTCCTTACAGTAATTGGTTTCATTTTCAGAAGGTGCGATGGTGGCATCACAGAAAGATGTTATCAAGTGAACGTAATTTATCAGATTAGCCTCATTTAAACCGATTTTTACACCACTGACTTACAGTCCTCTCATGTGATACTCCTCTTTGACGGATTTGTGCACAGGAAAAAAATGATCAGAATGAGGTGTGAGCGATGCACATTTTCCTTCAAATCTGCATACAGCATACATATAATGTGCTCTGCTCTTTTGCAAATTATCTTCAAATGGGGTAAGAAATTAAAAATATTCTTGTTTCCGTTTGCATTAAGATTATTTTTCTTACCCTATGGCAGACAATTTTACTTGTTTTATGTAAAATACACTTAAAAAGGAACATCCCCCAGGAAACAAGACTAAATATAAATCATTTTTCATATATAATTGGAATTTTTTTATATATTTGTACTTGAAATAAGACACAAATACGCAGTAAAAAAAATCTATTTTGCAGTGTGAATAAATGAATAAGGTATTTAACCTTCGCTAACACCATAAAATGGGGAGGAGACCAAAAGGAACTCCGAGTTTACTGAAGAAAACCTGCTCCCGACCAGGTTAGGTTACCACGGTAACTGACTCGGAGTACAAGTTACCTCGCTTTCAGAAACGGGCTGGACTTACCTTACTTTCTCGGGTTTGACAAACCTCCCATTTTGAAAGGGGAAAACCCAGAGTTTCCCTCAGTTCAGGGTTTACATACTCAGAGTTTTCGCTTAACCTCCTTTTTGAAACGGGCCCCAGAACAGATATGAGCATATGACGACGAACTGGCACAGAACTACAAACACAAGGAGAATAAATAGGGAGCAAATTAGGAGGGTAACTAGGGACAACAGGTGGGGCAACTGAACCAATAATGAGGTAACAAGATGGGCGGGGTCAAGACAATAGACATGAGAGCACATGGAAACAAGACAGAAGTGCTCTAAACAAAAACAGGCACATTGCCAGCAAAACAAATCACGAGCCATGAGCAAAACAAGACGAACACCATTATGCGATATGCATAACCAGTGATACGATACATTCAAGATACATATGAAGCAGCTACCGATGCAATGAGATACGATTCACCCCTATTATGATGCAGTACGATCTGATTTCAATTTAACACAATGTGATATGATGCAATGGAAAACAAATTATGATATGCAATTCAGTATGGCACAGGGATGTGCCCGAATCCAAATACCATTCGGAAAGGAAATCACTGTACTACAGAACCCAAATGATAATATGTTACAAATGATGCATCGCGATATAAATGCCAACTTGTATCCGATGCACTCTTTTTAAATTGATGCATCGCATCGCTAACTTTTATGCCGATTCTCCGCTGCGAATTGGTGAATTTTACCATCCATAGAACATGCAGCTAATGAGAATAATCATAAGCCGGGTTTTCACACAAGATATGGCAACATGAAAGCATGCTGCCAATGAAGAACACAAGCTGCATCCTACACAGCACAAGGCAAAACATTGCATGAAAACACACAGCCGATAAAAACATGAACTGCATGCAACGCAAGAAAATTAGAATTGATCTTCTTCTTCTGCAGAGGCGGTGTTTAGACACACTATTACATTATAGAGTGGTACATTCCACAAGCTGCCTTTTTGCAGACTAGCTTCAATATAAACTGTTTTTAGACTATTGAGACTATTGACTATTCTGAAACTTGCAGGATGTTTTTATAGTACCTACAATGACCTCTTAAATGTCAAAAGTTAAAGGACATTTTGATTCATGACCCCTTTAAAGAATCATGTGGGTTCCCCAAATAACTTTTAATGGAAGTTTTAAAACAAAAAAAATGTTTAGGTTGAAGAACTTTTATAAACATGGAATTTATTTTTTTAAATGAATTGTTTATTTAATTCATTTATTTATTAAATAGTGCAAGACCTCATAGAGCTTTTGATTCTCTGTTAAATAGCATGGCAGTGCAGCCCCTTAATTAACCCCTCTAGTGGCACTGTAACCTGTACACATAATGGGCAGTTCAGCTTCGGTACAGTGTGTGAAGTGAGCTGTCAGGCGGGCTTCAAACTACATGGCACACCCCGAATGGTGTGCTTGTAGATGGGGAAGTGGACAGACACCCCACCCTTCTGCTCGTGTAATCGCTCTTGGGAGTTACTGTTTCACTCACACATGTGGTATCATATGTGGTATCACACATCTCATATTCATCTGTCACTTGATTAAAAGGAAATGAGAATCAACTAAGATAGTTGATTTAAAACACCCTGTCATGAAATGATTGAAGCGGGGAAGCTGATTGCATCTGTTGAAATGCATTTATTTTGTCCATAGCTCAACAGTGCCTCCATTTGACCGCTCCAGTAAATGGCTGGGTGAATTGTTCTCATCCTCACTCCCTGTTTAGCTATGGCTCACAATGCTTCCTGGGATGTGAGACTGGCTTTGAGATAACAGGAGAGCCAGGCATGGAGTGCTCTGCCTATGGGAACTGGAGTCAGGAGATGCCCTCTTGTGCTGGTACCTATTTCTTGGCAAATGCTGAATTTGGTTATTTTTTTTTGTGAACCAATTCAAGGTTTATTCTCTTTAGGTTCTATTTTTGTAACTAATGTTCTCAACTGGGCTTCCCCTTTTATTTATACACCGCTTAATATATAAAGGCCTTGATCAGACCTGTAAAACTGATCTTATTAAGAATCATGGAAAGTAAAATACATTATTCACTAAACACTCTCCTTACATTTTTCTTTGAAAAAGTCAGCTGTTCACTGTGAGCCCCTTTCACTCTCTCATCTTCCTGAGGTTGGACCTCCACCCTCAATGAAGTGCTCTCACCCCCATGGAAACTTCAGCTATGGATCTCAGTGTATGTTTCAGTGTGCCGAGAGCCAGGAGCTCAGTGGAACCAGTCAGCTCACCTGCACCTCCAGTGGGTACTGGAAAAACTCTCTACCCAGTTGTGTTGGTAAGGCCAGCTCTTTCTAACGCTAACCCATCATAATTTGTGCATAATTTCAGTGAAAAAATACTACACTTTAATATTGAATTTTAATTGCACTTAAAATGGAAGACCCCCAAAACTTTGTTGGAACATCTATTATGTGTTTTAGTAAAGGGGATGTCAGTGAGTGCCGGCATGCTGATGTATGCAGCTGTGGGAGCTACTTCTTCAGCTGGTCTACTTCTGCTTGGAGGACTAATTTTTCTGTTGATGCGGCAATTCTCCAAAAAGGTTAAAAAATTGAATGATCCTGTTCCACTCTTGGCATCACCGTTTTAAATCATTAAACTAATAAAAATGGGAATTTATTGGGATTTGACAACATTAGTTGGTTGGTATTTAACAACATACATTCATTGTTATATTTTTATACATAGTGCTTACAAACGGTATAGATTTTTAGCTTTTGTAAGTCACTGTAGTATTTACTATTGAAAAAATTACTCCGATCGCAACATGGATCAATCCAGTTACTTTCGGGAACAATTTGTTCCAAACTGTTGTTCCAAATCTGCATTACTTTATTTCTTTTATATAATTTGACATTTCTCAAAATACAAATTACAGATTTGGAACAATGTGAGGACAAATATGATAGAATTTTCATTTTTAGTTTTAACAGTATCTTAATATAATGTATTTTTGTCCACTGCAGCTAATTACAGTCTGACTGACTCTTAATGGGAAGCGAATCTGAACCCAACATTTGAATTGAATTAAAATACAAATTTAAGTAAAGTAACTGATATTTTCCATCTTGTTTTGTGCTTGCAATAAATTAAAATTTGAACTGAACTGTGTTGTGTGTTGAAATATCCACGTCAGTAGGCTAGTATGCATTTATTTGCACAATTTCAATATACATTTATAATTTCCAGCATTGTCATATGCTAATAATGTAATATCAGTAGGGTCATTTCTATCTTTGTGACACCCTCACTAGGTGTGACAGGGACAGTGTGAACACTGCTAGAAACACCCTGTTCTGCCCACTCACACATCCACTGTTTCATATTGCATCGCTCTATGTGTTGCTCCAGAATGGACACCGGGGCCAGAATGTGCTGTGCCCACCGTCACCCAGGCCCAAAATCCAGACTCTGGCCTTTCGTTGCCCCTAGAGGCTTTGGGGTCAGAAGGTAATGAGGATTTTCTATAGCCATGGTCTCTACATGCCAAAACATGTCTAAACAAATGTTTCTAACAATTGCATGTAAAGTTAATGATTTTTGTTCAATTGTAAGCTTATTTAGCCGATAAGTGACCCTGAACCCCAAAGCCATGCATTTTTTTAAATTGAGATTTATACATCATCTGAAAGCTGAATAAATAAATAAAGCTTTACATTAATGTATGGTTTGTTAAGATGTCAATGTTGTGGGAAGTCATGGCCTAATGGTTAGAGAGTCAGATTCGTAACCCAAAGGTTGCGGGTTCGAATCTTTGAACCAAGCAGGAATTGTAGGGGGTGGAGTGAATGTACAGCTCTCTCTTCACCCTCAATACCACGACGAGGTGCCCTTGAGCAAGGCACCGAACCCCCAACTGCTCCCCGGCCGCAGCAGCATAAATCGCTGCCCACTGCTCCAGGTGTGTGTGTGTGTGTGTGTGTGTGTGTGTGTGTGTGTGTGTGTTCACTGCTGTGTGTGTGCACTTTGGATGGGTTAAATTAAAGAACAATAATCGATAAGTTAAAATGTCAACAGTTCCGTGAGGGAGGGGCTAAAAAAAACGAACAACTCAAAATACAAAGAACAGAGGGAAAAAAAGCTATCGGGTTATTTTACTAAAGCTGATGATGGAGTGGAAGTTGTTGGAAAAGCGAGTGGATCGCGCCCATAAAGCAGGGAAAAAACAGCGTCATCGTCCACACAGATTTTAGGTTAGTTTGATTATTAAATATTGGTTTTGTGTTTGAACAAACTCTCTCTATATAGGCTATTCATGTAAGGGTTGGGAGGGAACTTGGGAGTTAATCAGGTAGAAATATATCAATCGTTTTGTGCGTCAAGATGTCGGCTAAGCTTATCATTTAAATGCGTTTTAAGCAGGTTTTAAAACAAATGGTTTAAACTATTAATGAACATTAAGCAGTGGGGCAGAATTCATTCTGGTAAATGCGTGCATTAAGACGGTTTCAGCCCGAATTATCGCGGTGCGCACCTGCTCGTATTACGACTGAAACTTTTCGCTCCTGTTGTGCTTAAACGTTCAAGTACACAGTTATATGTCACAAATTCTCGTCTTTGCGAGTATCCTCATAAACACAGTTGTTTGTGTCTTAAATGAACGTTAATATTTAAAGATAAAGCATGTTAGAAATGAGACCCTTGATATGATGAGATCTTAAAATGATACTTCACCCAAAAACGACGATACTGTCATCATATACTTAAACACAAATTGTTCTAAACCTCTATGAATTTCTCCTCAACATAAAATAACACATTTTGGTTTTCTGGTTCCCATTGACTCCAATCAATCACAGCGTATTTTTTCATACTATGGAAGTCATGGGGGCCCATCAAGCGTCTGATTACCAGTATTGTTCCAAATATATTATTTTGCATTCAACAGCAGAAGGAATCTCATACAGGTTAAGAACAACAGCAGAATTTACATTTTTGATTGAGCTATTCCTCGAAAGCAGCCTAATATAGCTGCTGTTGCCATTTGTGTCAATGATGTAAATCAAACACCAGAAAGAAAATCACTTACTGTACTTGACTGAATCACTTTTGTAAAATAAATAAGAATAAATGTATATCGACTATATACAGTGGATACCATTCAGTCTATTTGTACATTTTTCTTTGTACATCATAATATTATTCAGTGCTTTATGTATTTCAAGTAGGTCGATTTCTTATTATCTTTGTTCTGTTGTATCCTATTTTTTGTGATAATCTTGTGATATTGAAATTGGTAACAAATTATCAAATTTCAGTTCATCAAGAATTTTGATATGGAATAAAAAAATCCTATTTAAAGCTATAAAGTTAAAGCTATATATATATATATATATATATATATCGTTGTTGTCATTGGGGCCCTGCAGTAAGTCATAGCCCCGGGGCCCAGTACAGTCTTAATACGGCCCTGGTGATAGGAATGTGCAAATATTATTCATAACAGGGCCCTTCTATTTATTTCTGCTGATGGTGCTTAGTCGGAGCTCTTCGGCATTTCAGCACAGAAGGAGAGAGATGCACGGGTGCTGACCAGTCGCATCTGTCCGTGCATTAACGCAGCGTGACGCCAATTATATCGCTTAAGAAGGAGCGGGTCTGCAGCCCACCCTGGCACCAAATGCGTAATAAATAACTGATCAGCTGACTGGATGCCTCCTGGCTGCTATCGTAATAATAACGAGGCTATTGCTACCCGCTGTGATCGTATGATAGCCGTTTGATTATTTTTCGTTTGCTTGGCTGCGCTTGGCTTGCCAAAGGCCAGTCTCGCGCCAATAAAATTCACAAGAGACGGAGATGCGCGTGCCAGCGCGGAATACATTGACAGAAAATGGCATTCCTTTCATATGCGCTTATTTATTTTTTAAATGTTCACTGATTGCATCAAACGTTTTGTGCACTATTATTGACTGACTGCTGTGCTACTATAAGTGAGTTTTTCAGTGGCAACTATGATTAATAAACCAGATCATGAGAGTAATGGGTGTTTCTTGACAAATCAAATCAAATGAATCGCTAACAATTTCAGAACTTGTATTCAAAAATTTTTTTCTTATGGTGATTCAACTCCTAAAAAAATGGCCTATGAATACCCCCTGATGTGACTGACTGAAATATTGTAGATAATGTTCAGACTACACTGGTGGCGCAGAGTGTTTTGAGTCACTAAAAAGATCTGCTCATAAGAGTAATGGGTTCGAGAATCGGACTTCTGGTCACTGAATCAATAAGCAATGCCTTTGTTTGTGGTATAAGTATTTTACAGGTTTCCGCGAATATAAATGAAAACATTTCTGAACAAGTACCAGATCTACTGGAAAATACTATTTATTTTTTTATTTGTTTGTTTGTGTGTTTGTTATATTATTTATTCTAATACATTTTACATGATTTGCTCATGAAAACAAATTGTTCATCTCATCTCTGCACAGCAACCAAAGGTCCACATGACAGGAACAGACAGTTAAATTGTTCCTGCCCAGTGACTTGTGCCTCTTACATCTGGAGTTCTGATATCAGAGTTAGAAATGTGAACCTGGTACAGACAGAAATAGGGTTCATTGCTAGGGCAAAATGGCGCAGTATGAAGGAAGGGCTTCCTATCTTTGCAGCATGCCTTACATTTTTACCTGACATCCTCAACCGCTACAGTCGACAAACTGAAACATGGGTACGTTCCAGAAGGACAGCCCCAATGGTCTGACTTTATGGGTGGTCATATACAAGCCCAAAGATTAAAAATATAAGAATTTAGGTTGGCTTGATCTAATAAAATCACAATATAAAAAAGCACTATTCATGAGAGACCATGACCGGATGTGGTGCATATTTATGGTTATTTTGATACTGAAGTGTGAATCTAAAGATCTGGGTGATGCTATGCCCTGTGGTGGACCACCATCTGTCTCTGGTAAAGTGCCATAAAGATATGCATCAAGATACGAGGTGATGAAAGCCCGTATGACCTTGAGTTTGGTTCTTAGCGCACACTGCAATACAGTGTGTGATTGTTTGTGGATATTAAAAGTTTCACTCTCATAGAGACACACTGCAATATAAATCAAAATTATACTGTACATTTGTTTTCGATTAATATTTCATTTTAAATAAGTAAATTGGGCTCCAATTACAAGCGTTAGCGTTTTTAGCCTTTCGTCAGTATTAGGTCACTCAGGAGTTGGACCTCTATCACAAAAGTGTGCTTACATTTGATACACTTTTTTTGTTTATTTTTTTAATTCTATTTTGGATATAAATGAACTTTATCTACAGCACAGAGTCGTTCAAATCTGAGACTTTGACACACAAAAGAAAACATTTGCAACGTGTTTTCTGCTGAGGATTATGGATAAATATCCACCTCCTCCAGCGGTCCTTGTGTGTTCTGTCTTGAACAATGACTATTTTAGTGTGAGAAACGCCCTGATTGGTGCGTGTTTGCTGGTTTCCAGTATAAGAATGGCAGAGAGAGCGTGGTGAAGACGAGAGACATCGCGGCGTTTGAGGTTGTTCCGCTCTCCAAGTCCAGGAGCGCGTATCGCGCTCTGTGATGAGTTAATTTAATGTTCCTGAGTTGATGATTTATTAAATTATTTGTTAAGGGTTCTGTTTGGGTTAAGTAGGGTGGAGGATACCCATTCGTTTTCTCCCGTTTAAAGGTTAGTCAGGGAGTGAGGGAAGTTATGTGTTATTTGGTTTATATTTATTTGAAGTCTAGGTAAGTTAATAATTATTTCTCATTTAGGTATTAGGTATTTTTGGTTCGGGTCCTCCTCCCGAGGTAATATGTACTTTGTATGTTTCTCAAATAAAAGGCTTCAGCCAGTTAAAAATGAAAGCTGTAGTTGGTTGTGATTTTCTGGGCCTGGAGAGCTGGAGATCCTCAAAGTCTCTCCATCATTTATTGTTCGTCGTTCCCGGTTTACCCCTGGACTAAAAGGAGAGGACTTAACAGAGCCAACAGTTTCAGTTCTTTTTGCACTGACACACATAAAGATTTATCACTAATATTTTACTGGAGCAAGGCAGGAATTTCACTGCAGGAAAAGGTGTCTATGCCGTTGGCAATTCAAGTTAAAACTAAAATCCAGTGAATCAGGAAACTATTTCAACTACCAGGTGCCTGAAAATACAATTATTGTGCAGTCAGTAAGCATTTTATTGTAATTCAGTTACACACATAAAATAATAAATACAAATTAAACAAATAAATTGTTTATCATAGTACATATTCATTGTCAACAGTCGCCAACATGTCTACCCTAAAACATGCAAAAGCAGAATACACACACAAGCACACACACGCACTCTCTCCTCCTTTCCCAAGCTGTATGAATGATGCTCAAGAGGTGAAATATGAATCTTGCATTGAATACAACCGATCAATGGGTGTTAAAAGGGAGGGTTCACTGGATGACATACAGTCTCTAAAATGACAAAGAGGGTCACTGTCTGTATCGTCATAGAATGTGTCACAACCTACAAAGATAGAGAAATTGGATGGGCAAAGAGTATTTGTCACTACATTTTCTGTGTATTTTGTGAGGCTAGTGTGTTCTGTACCATAGGGATGCATGTGGTCTCCAGGCATCTGAGGAGGGGTGAGCCCTTGTCTGAAGGGATCCAGCTTGAAGCTCTGTAAGTCTAGACTGATATTCTGCTGGGTGAATGAATATGAACCTGCACACTCCAGCTCAGCAGGCAGACCTCCACAAGAGGGCGCTGCGGTCACATAAATGGCAAGAAAAGCACCAGTGCAATGTAGTTGTTATTTGTACATATCTTTGGCTAAAGGATGAATTTATGCCACAAAAGATATTTTCACATATACAATTTTTTCCCAGGTCACTCTAACCCCTGGTTAAATAGAATCCCGAGTTAGATATTTTTCCATATTTTACACAGAACATTTGTAAACCCTCATTGAAATTTTTCGCCAGTATCGAATTTGCGCATCAGTTGCTAATATGTTCACTACTGTACCTTCAACTTTGTCCTAAATAACTGTAATTTGCACTGTAATTAGGGTCTATTTCATTCCAATAAACGAGTTTCTCGCAACTGTTTGACAAACAAACGTTCTAACACAGAACGTTTGTTTTAGCTGGACATTATCTCACATCTTTAAAAAAAATATTACTTATTAGGCCTACTTGTTTCTGAATGTTAAGAAAACATCCAAAAGTAGCCTAATGTTCATAATGAAAACATTCCCTTTCTCCATTCTTTTCTCTAACATTCATTCGTATAACCAAGAAACGTTGTTTTAAGCGAACATAAGGAAATAACATTTGCATGGCCTAATGGGAACGTTAGCAACATTCTTACAATGTTTGTTAGCTTTCTTTGTACAAAGCATAAGAATATTTAATGAGACATGAGTCCGTTTCGGTTGTTTGCTGCTAAACAGCTGGCTGTAAGATTCTAGTATGGCATTGTTTACATAACCCAGGGTTATAGTGCTAATTTCAAGCATGAAACGTTTTTGTTAAGTGGTGTTTAAAAGGAATATAACCAAAGCAAAGCATGAAACTTTTGTGAACTTAGCATACCAGTGTGTTGTGTTTGGCTATCCCTTTTCTCCTGAGGGGACACACTTTGCTTCTGTTGCTGTTGTCTTCTTGCCAGTTTTTTCATCTATAGAGACCATGAGCGGGAAAGAGATTTACATAATAATAACAGGTTCACATATAGTAATGAGAAAACTAATAAGAGAGAATATTCATTTATAATATGAAAGGAAGGTAGAAAACACACACAGTGCTACCCTGAAAGGGAATCCGAGTCTAATCTAAGGGGATCTATACATAATATGTCATCAGTTTCCTACACGAGGCAATAACACAGCATGTTTCCTTATTGGCAAGCTCATATACTGCAGAAAGAGGTCTGTTATCAATTGCATAAGTTGATGCTCTTTCAATGAGTGTGTTTGTCTGTGTCGGTGGGCATCACATTACCTTGGCTCTTTGGTTCTGGAACCAGACCTGAACGACTCGTACGCTCAATCCTGTCTCTGCTGCCAGCGTCTCCCTTACCTTACAAAAGAGAGACAGACAGACAGAGAGAGAGGGAGACATAGTGTGACCTTCATGGTCTACGGGTCATGTAGGCTAACTGATGAACTGACCCACACTGGAGTATCAGATCAACAAAGATAGATACAGCAATGCAGTCAAGAACAGCTGCGGCTGCACAAAAACCTCCTTCACAAATGTTACAGTAAAAGATACATTTAAAAAAGCTTAATGTATAGAAGTAAAACCAAGCTTGATGCTTTAATGAGATTCTTAAACTATTACACAAGACAAATTTATCTGAAGCAGTTTAATTATTGTTATTTTTTTACATTTTATATTCAGTTATTATTTACATGGCTGACCTTTCGACATGGTTTGGATGAGACCTCAAACGAAGCTTTGAAAGCACGTCTCTGCTGTGTTGTGAGGATGGTACGAGGTCTTTTAGGTCTTTTGTGTTCCATGTCTCCTATTGTGTTAGACTCCCCTGTGGTCTTAATGTTGTCTTCATCATCGTCCTCCTCCTCACCATCTTCACTTTTATCTGTAGTTAAGGAAACAGAGGTACAGTCTGTAATGCCTAACAGCAAACAGATCATTACTAGAAATAATAATAATAAAAACTATAAAAACTAAAGCTAAATAAGCGACCAGTTATACCTGTTTGAACAATAAAAATGATTGAACTGGCTTACAGAAATCTTAAAATACCATGAATAGTGATTTATGAATGGCCATCTATACTACTATTCATAACTTTGGGGTCAGTAGGATTTATTGGTTTTTAATCTGCAATGCATAAAATTGATTAAAAGTGACAGTAAAGGCATTTGCAATGTCACAAAAGGTTTGTATTTTATATAAATATACTATATCACCATACTCTCTATCTCTCTCTCTCTCGCTCTCTCTCTCTCTCTCAGTATATTCAGATATATTGATATTATTTATTTTTTATAATTTTACAATAATCTGCCTTATTCATATAATTTATTAACAATATTTAAAATTGTTCTATCTATATGTATTACTACTAGTTCTATTTTAATACACATACTTCATTATTTATTTAGATAATACATATACTTCATATCCTGTTCATATACTCCAGTAAGTGTATGGTGTACCAGTAGAAATCCCCTTTTTGAAATGTGTGTAAAATCAGGGGGGTTGTATGTCAAATCCTGGTCCTGAAGGACTTAACATTTTGGCTGTCCCCTTTATTTAACACACCTGATTTATATAATCAGATAATTAGCAGAGGTACCACGACCTTACTCTGTGTATCAGATGAGGAAGACATCCAAAATGAGCAGTGCTGTGGTGCTCCAGGACCAGGATTGTTTTAAAACAATACCTGAGTCGGTGGTGGTCGGGCTGGCCAGTTGGTTGTGATAGTCTCTGGCACAGAAAAGCCTGTCCCCTGTGAGCACACAGCGGTCTCCCTTCTGTAGCCTGCAGCCGCACACACAGCAGCAGAAACACCGCAGGTGGAAGACCGCAGTGCCTGCGTGCATCACCAGCTCGGCCGGAGAGATGACCTCTGCGCAGCGCTTACACCGCACCAAAAACAACCTGACAGGAAAAGAGAGAAAGAATTAATTGATATGCACTTCTCAAAGCAACTGTATATACGTGTTGGACATCAGTTACAAATGGTACACCGACTTTAAATAAGGTGAATGTGTTCTGTTCATTTTCCACCTTCTCCTTTTAAATGTCTGTTCTGGCAGGTGTACGTTTTGTGAGTGTGTACGAAAGCCTGTGCAAATGGAGGATTGCTTTATGGCAGCAACAAATGCACAAATACAGCCAAAGCCACTTTAAGGCAAGCCTCCAAAATTATAAAGAAAAGCCTAGTGGTACTCACAGAAGGAGACCAATTCTTTTAATAGATGCAAATGGTGAAGAGACTTCATTATACAGAATAAACTGATTTTGAGAGGAAAAAACTATTGTTTAATGAATTGACTGCTTATACAGGATTTTGGATTGATCAATTTTTTGTGTCTACCCTGAATTTTTTTTTTAATGCTTTTACAATAGAAGACATGGACAATTTTGATAACGTATTTCTCATTCAATTAAGGAATTTGCAAACAGTATTTAATGTTCACATAACTCTTGCAGAAAAATTAAAGATGTCAAGGCTGTGATGTGATTATCAAGGCACGCATTATCCAAGTCAGCCATTACACTTTCTCTAATGGTACAGCCATGGACCTTGTTATCTTCCAATAATAAGACCATGGCTGCATCTGAAATATAAGAAATACTGTATGTGAAGATAGTAGCATGTTAGAATTCACAGTATTCATAAAACAGTAGGCAAACTACTACTGTTTTCTGTGAGATTCTGAAGTGCGCATCTGATAGACACTTTACTATCCCATGATGCCCTGAGAGGGGACTTGTGAATGGCTGTGAATCAACGCAACTGATCCTGATAGGTCACATAACACTGACAACATGACTAATGTAGTACATCCGAATCACATTCATACTATATAGAACATACTTTTTAATGGTCGCTTCTTACTTATTCAAAAGAAGTACCTACTCAGAGAGTATGCTACTTCGAACAAAGCCCATCTCTGATACAGCTGTACTGCAATTATGACAGTGATATATTTACAATATATTAACTGTATGGTGGAAGAATACACAAAACTACACATATTGTCATTGCTTTAAAATCTTTTGATGAAGAGTACAAAGAATGATATTGTTCTTTCAGGAATGTTTTATGTTGATATACCATCAGAGATTCCAAGAATGTTGCTGAGTCGCCCCATCCAGGAGTGAGACAAGAACTTGCCATGTCCCCCCCACCCCCCCAAAAAAAGCCATGCAGACGCATACCCCCAGCATGGTGAGTGTGCATCTTAGCGCCTGGCAACCAGAGCTGGGTTTCAGCGGGTTAGACAGAGGCAGTCGGCTCCACGACTGTGTCCGGGGCAGGACTCCTGGGGAGGGGGGAGAAAGGAGCTCGGCAGGCCATGGCTCCAGACGGAGGGAAAGAATCACGCCTCCCGGTGGGCAAGGCCGGTCCAGGGAATGATCTTAACTCGACTTAACCAAACCCAGACAAAGGAGGGAGCTGGCCCAGAGCCTCGCTGCCATTGTCCTGGCCTGGCAGACACCACATTTTCTGTTTGTCAAACTGGCCTGAGATTTCCGCGCCTGGAGGGGGGGGGGTGGGGGGCAGAGAGCGGAGCTGTAGTTTAAGGTTTGGGGTGAGCATGACAGGGAGGCTTAGAGAGAATAATCGCTACAGATTTGACAGGCTTCAGACTTGGGCTGACAGGATACTCCTTAATACAAGACACCAGGCAAAACTATTGTTTGTCATGCACTAGTCAATTTTGATATAACGGGTTATTTTGCTTCTATAATGTCTTTTTTAAGACAAAACACAAATTTAATAATTATTTTATTATACTTTCAATTTCACATTTCATTTACTATACATTTCTCTAAAGGTTTTTTTTTTTTAAATGCACCCCAAAAGTAGCACTTTTATATTCTAATATTCTAGTAGGTTTTACAGGCTTGTTCATATACGATTTGCCTGATTTTATTTCTAAAAACGTGGTGAATATATATATATATTTTTCTTAGTATTTTCTGATTTATGGAGGGATAAAAAGATAAACACAAATGCAATGTTCAGATATCTGTCTGGGAAAGTGTTGATATCTGTTAAAAACTATTTACCTATGGTGTCTTAATTCTAAAAACTTTTTAATTCTAAAAAGTCAAGTCAAATCACATTTTCTCCCTCTTATATAGGATAAGAGGTTTCCATTTCAAGCACAGACCGTATTGAAATACTGATTATTTCTGTTTCTTGAAATGGTACCGCCATGATTACTGTATGCTCACGCATTAAGATAAGTTTTCCGCTGTGTTTCTCTTTTACAATTTGTACCAATTATAAGCTTCTAGCTATGGATCAGTAGGTGTTACTGTTATTGTTGGTATGCATATCTCAGCTAGTTGCATGGGAGCATTGCAGCGTGCACATGCAGACAGCAAAAATTCCTCCTTTGATAATGAACTGAAATATCCCAAAGCCTTGCATTGTTGAGAACTATTAGTGTTGTCCTGTGGTTGCTGTGGAAACCACTGCGAGTTCTGTAGGGCTCAGTAAGAGGGACAGAAAATAGTACTGCTCATTATACTCAAGAGCATCTGTAGTATGCGAATGCAGATAGCGGAATATGCCAATTGCATGTTTGTGTATTATTGATACAGTATACATAGTTACAATTTAGTTAATGTTTGCATTGACAAGATAAAAAATGCATCTATTTTAATCTGGAAGCATTAATGTTGATATATTATTGCAACTTGCTGAATCAGAACCTGAATCTATTTCTCAAACCTTTCTTGCGCATTACACTAGAAATGTATTCCACATAATAGTAATCTATAGAATTTCACATTATCATGAATATGATGACATTTTTAATTATTAGAAATAATTTATTTTTGAACTAAAAATGTACTTCTAAATGTTTCTGGTGAAAAACACACTTTTTCTTTAACATTTAACAAGACACCTGAGCTTTCATTTCATTTTGAAGGCACACTTTTCTCTACAATGAACTTATACAATGACACCAAACGGTATGTTTGACAGAAGTGCATTTTTTTTAAATGCTAGAATGTAATTATCTTTAAAAATGTGATATTAACCATAAAACAAATCACTAAATTTATTATTTTTATATTTGATAGTCCTAATATAATTAATATAATTACAATTACAACAAATACAAGTCGAATGGCTGCTTTCCATTTAGCTTACTCAATCAGCTTTGGTACCACAGGAATAAATTACATATATTAATATAATATGTTCAAATAAAATAACACAATTTTAATAATACTTTCCAATATTACTGCTTTTACTTTATTTTTGATAAATATAATCCAGTCCTTTTGAGAATGAGACTTCTTTAAAAAAATGAAAATCTTACTGACCCCAAACTTTTGAACAACATTGTAAATGTTTAACAAAGTAAACTTAGATTTGAGAGAAATACATGAATTAGGAATAACTAAAGAAATGCACTCTTCTCATCATAAAATAGTAAGAAGTCTGGAGATTACTACTATTACTACTTAAGTTACTAGTCCTATAAGTCTAAGCATCACTTTAAATTCAAATGAAATTGATCGGCATTATAAAACAGTGAAGTACCTGCCTGCTGAGCCATTTACAGTAAAGCTGCTCCTTAACCTGGTCAGTTAGTGCTGGGTCAGCGTGCTCTCCACCCCTGAGCCCACAGTTAAGCACTGGGCTACTGGGTAGGAGTGCCAGCCAAGCACTGCGTATGTGGCTAATTGGTCAGGTCAGATATCTCACGGTCGGACGGGCATCAAGCAGGGGCACCACTGGGCACCAACCTATCCAGATGCCTTGACATTCTTCACATGCAGAGATCCCCTACATACACCCCCTCACCAACACACACAAACACACTCATATTCTACCCAGAACATATGGCCCAATCTTCCACGCAGCCTCAGCCTTTATATTAAGAGCACAGTGGTCACTTCTCCATCATTATTACTTCAGCTAATAGACTCTAATGTGAGTATGCATTATAGGATCTGGCGAAATCAGAGCTTTTTCTGTCGATAATGTAAACTTTTTGATAGGTAGATACATCAGCCATTGAAATTAAACTTGAGAATTTTAGATGGTGATCAGAATTCAAATAGTATCCATAACTGCACTCGTTTGTCTTCTCCGGGTCATTGCACTGTCGTTTCGCACACTGTTTTTTTTGTTTACGGAGGTGAGAATGTGCAGGTGAGTGTGTGAATGAGAATCAGAGTGAGTTTTGGGGGTAGTAGGGTGGCCATATGCTGTCCCCAGCTTGCCGTTGCCACACCGATGGGTCCTGCTAATTTAACACATCTTGACAGCGTGTCAGTAGTGCTGTCCTCATCTAACGGTGTGTGTTTGTGTGTGAAAGCCTCCACGCATTCCATGGCCCACCGCGACCCTTTCTCCTGCAGTCACCTTGTCTTTCAGGAGTTCTGTGCCAAGTTCCCCAATACACACAGTCTCTCTCTCACTCACAAGACACCAACACTCATCAGATGTGCTATAAAAAATATTGTTTGTGTAAATTATACAATTATGTGCTAACAGAAAAGTGCACGTGTAATTTTATAGTGCATGCAGATATAACATTTCAGGACTAAAATTTGTTGCAAAGAAAAAACAATAAAATCAAAAGTATATTTAGCCACAAATTTGCCTTGCAAAATGTATTTAACAGAAAGTAAATAAACCAGCCTGCAACATCCAAACTTTAGAGGCAAATAAACAACACAGCCATGTGCTATGTAAATATGAATTTAAACGATTTAAAGTTATTTACTGCATCATTCCTAGAGAGATTAGATATGTGAGGAGAAACTTTAACAATAACCTTTTTATCCTAAAATTATTTATCTTTAAAGAACCCATGCACTGAGATATTTACATATTGATTATATCTGTGTATTAATCATTAAAATGTTCTTTGGGGAATAATGTAAGTGATTGTTGCAGTGCTTAAATTAAGTAGACTATAATAAAAAATATTTGTTTATCTTTTTTTCAAAATAGGTCTTTCACCTCAATTTCGTCGAGAAATAGAACTGAAATGTATTTATTGTTAGCGAAATGTTTACAAAGGGGGAAATAATCTACTGCACTCTCAAATGCATTTCTAGAAAATTCTAGCAGTCAATTTGTATTTTTCTATACACAGAGAAAGCAACAGTAAAGACCTTTCTGCTCAAATTAAGTCAATATGAAGGCCAACTTTAGTTTCATCTGACTAAGAAGAAACTTCTGACTGGACTCACGTCACACTTTCCCGCGTTGAACTTCAAAAAGTAATTCAAATTGAATAAAACGAAATCATTGTTTACACAAGCAGTAGTATAAGTAGAGTCTTACTTCTGATAGTCTCGCTTGCAGTAGAGGGTTTTGTTGCGGAGGAAGCAGGTGTCTTTCAGAGGCTCACGGCATGATGCGCAGTGCAGGCAGCGCTCGTGCCACAGTCCGTCCTGCACGCGGAGCAGGTACCTGTCCCGGATGAGCTCATTACAGCCTTCACACACGCGCTTTCTCCACATGTCTGGAAAAAAGACACATTTATGATCCATAACAGCAGAGTGTAATTTCAAGCGATTTTATTTCAACAAAAACCTGTCTTATGTGTAGTTTACAGAATTAATAATATATTGTTTTTAGCTGCCATTCTTTTGAAATTGTAGTTATCCCCAAGAAGATGAGAAAGTAAAATTAAATCAAGTTTAATGTAATGTAAAATTGGACAAATAAATACTGAAAAAAAAATCTAAATTCAACAATGCGTTAGCTACAAAATAGGACTAAAAAACGATTAAGACCAGCAGAAAAACAGCGTGAACAAATGAGATTCGTTTCTGAGTTTCATTAACATATTTACTTCTCATCTATACTAAGATCATTCAGCCAAACATAAAACGACTTGCGACATCAAAATAATACAGTGATGCGCATAACATTAACTGTGACGTCAGCATGTTTTATCAAGACCAGTAACTAAATAGTTCTAATATAATGTACATGACAAAACTTTACCAAAACTTTAAAAAATGCTATAGAATTAGACATACATCCACCTACCATTGAAGAGAAAATATCCCTTTGCCACCCGTGTAACTTTCGACAGATAGATCGAACACAAAAGCTCCATATGAAAATAAACCTGTGCGTCATTTACTCTCTCTCTCTCTCTCTCTCTCTCTCTCTCTCTCTCTCTCTCTCTCTCTCTCTCTCTCTCTCACACACACACACACACACACTCAAATCTCCCTCCTCCCATCAGGTAGAGAGTAACAGACATTTCTTTACAACTTGTGATGAACTCTAAAATAAAAAAATAAAAAATACAACATGATTTTTGAACAAAAATGCCCTGTTTGGGTTTAAGGGACCCCAAGCCTATTTCAGTTGCAAAAAAAAAACATTATTAATTATTAACAAAATATTGATTGCAATTATCATTGTTATTATACAATATATAATAAATAAACTTGAAGGTTAAAACATGCCATGAAAAATGTTATGTTGATTCTGCTTGGGGTCAGATATGTGCATATATATTTTTTATATACATTTAACATATCACAGTGGGGTGCAATGCTGCTAATTGTATATTTATATAGCATTTTCCACAATTTCTTCTGCATACTGGATAACAGTACTTGTTCTGAAATTTAGTATATCACAAAATATGGGGTTAAGCTTAAACAATAACTTTCTGGCCACTGTTTTTGCTAGGTCAAATAAACATATTAAAAGAATCTGAAAACGAGGGTAATTTCAGAAAGCAAATTAATTTAGGTGTTTTCTTTGGCGCAGTATCATCAAAATAATAAATGTATCCACTGCGTCCTCAGTGGCTCTGATGTCTGGAGAAAATTAGGACTCTTATATTCTTCTACATCTCACAACAAAACACCTGCATTGTTTACAAGACATTGTTGTCTTGATAATTGATTAGGTTTTTGGGGATTAACCATCTGGTATTGTTCATTTGGGGGTCACACTTGTGTTGTTCGTGGTCAAAAACAATAAAACCCGAAATGTAACTTTTTAATTTTCAGTAAAATCAATGTAATATATTTTTGTTCCATAATATTTTTTCTTTTTGCTTTGTATTTTGAGAGAATTACATCATAATACTTAATATTTATGCAATAATTATGATCAATATTTTCCCATTGAAATTAATGAATTTTTTTTCTACGATTTTGATATTGCTTTTAACTTATGGCAGGCAGTATTTCATGTTAAATTAGAGACAATCCCTTTCAAATCCAACTTTTGAAGTCAGATTATTGCCATCTGCTCGGAGTAAAAAAAAGAAAAACATCTGCAATTCCATGGTTTAGCTACTAGATTCCTATATAGCTCTATATAAAAGGTGTATAAACTTTTTTAAGGCATAAATACTTATTTTTATTAAGTTGTGGATCTGGATATACACTATATTGCCAAAAGTAATGGGCCACCCCTTTCTAATGAAAGGTTTGACTACTTTAGTAATTTCCATGAGTACAAATCTTAATGTTTAAGCATATAATGATATTGTAGGGAATTGTGTGCTTCTAATTTTATAGCAAAAGTTTGGACGGGACCCTTTTCTATTCTAACATGACAGTATCTCTGTGTATAAGGCAAAGATCAACGAGAAATTATGATTCAGTCAGTGTGGAAGAACTTGACTGTTCTGCAGAAAGACAAGTCCTAATACAAGCTGAACACCTCTGGTGTGACTTTAAATGCAGATCTTGAGCCAAAAATTCATCACCAAACACAAGACCAATGACTGTATTTTTTGTATATCTCTCGTTCATTTCCAATGGAAATGTCACTTTTGACTGTGAACAACACAAGTTTCCCCCCCCCTGCCATTTAGCTTTTTCGATTCAAGTGTCACAGAGAAAATAAAAATGTAAAAAAAATATATATTTTATAGTCTTGTCAGAATACAATTCGTTTAACATTTACATGAAAAAGCGTAGCAGAGAGAAATTAAAAATGTAAATGTGGGTTGTACAAAAATAGCCTATTAGCTATTTTATTCATCTTGTCAAAACACTAAATTCGTTTGTCATTTTTCTGTGAAAGTGTCGCAGAGAAAAATAAATAAATATATACGACATCTATCATTTAAAATTTCTAAGCAAAATATAAACAAACCGAGTTAAACGTCCTTCAAGGACAGCGCATCCACACTTTGATCCATCCTTATTGTGCTCTGTCACGAGTCACGACAACCTGCCTGTTCTGTCTGAGGGTCGTATATTTACCACCGGTACAGCCTGCTCTGAGAACCGTTATGCATTTGCATAATGGTCCCGGGAATGCAGACCTCTAAATCACAGCCTTTCCACACTGAAAACGAAATAGCGTAGGAAAGCCACCACAGCCACATGTTAAATGAATGAATGAATGAATGATGCATTTATATAGCGCTTTATTGTGTATTTTTGTACACCCAAAGTGCTCATGTGGGGGGGTCTCTCCTCAACCACCACCAGTGTGCAGCATCCACTTGGACGACTGCCACTGGACAATGGCGCCAGTGCGTTTACCACACACCAGCTACAGGTGGAGAGGAGAGAGAGTCATAGAGCCAATCAAGTGGATGGGGATTAATATGAGGCCATGATTGACAAGGGCCAGTGGGGGGAATTTGGCCAGGACACCGGGGTTACATCCCTACTCTTTACGAGATGTGCCATGGGATTTTTAATGTCCACAGAGAGTCAGGACCTCGGTTTAACATCTCATCCAAAAGACAGTGCTTTTTTACAGTATAGTGTCCCCGTCACTATACTGGGGCGTTAGGAGGACCCACACAGACCACAGGGTGACCCTGCTGGTCTCACTAACACTTCTTCCAACAGCAACCTAGTTTTCCCAGAAGGTCTCCCATCCAGGTACTGACCAGCTCAGCCCTGCTTAGCTTCAGTGGGCAACCGGTCTTGGGCTGCAGGGTGATATGGCTGCCGGCAATTAAAGTTCAATTATGGTTTGAATCGTGAAATGGCGCCATCTAGTGGACGGGACACACTGCACCAGATAAGGTATATGGTGCAGTGTTTTGCTAAAATGTCATTTATTTGAGATTGAGATATTTAAAATTGGACAAGACCACGTCTCAAACAATGGCGTGTTCTTTAAAGGCTTTAGGTTCTCAAGGGAAAAAAGTTAGATGCTCCAGTAAAATAAGGACAGAAAATAACAACAGTAGTAAATACCATACACCACCTGGGCTTCCGGTATAGGGGCGGGACTTCCGGTATAAGGCGGAACTTCCGGTATAAGGCGGGACTTCCGGTGTAGGCGGGACTTCCTGTATAGGCGGGACTTCCTGTATAGGCGGGACTTCCTGTATAAGGCGGGACTTCCCGTATAAGAAATCATGTTATCATGACAGTAGGTTTTGATGTTTTTTGACAGGAGGTTTTTGACCTATTGACCCTGCAATAATAAATCATGTTATTGACAGTACGTTTTGATGATTTTGACAGCAGGTTTTGATGTTTTTGATGATTTTGACAGAAGGTTTTTGTTTTTGAAGGCTGTATTTTAAATCATTTTATTGACCGAAGGTTTTGTCCTTTGAAGACGCTGTTATCAGGAAATTCCCCTCCCACCCGCCACATCCATAGCAGCGTATATAAATGGGTCAGTGTGTTCTACATCAATCAGAAAGAGAAAACATGAGCTACATGAGCATGGACTGTTTAAAAGAGGTTCTAGATATGATGATTGAATCACAATGTACGATCGAAATCACCGATGTGTTGTGTACTTCTACCTATGTGGCGGATGTATGTACTGAGTTGATCTTGAATGAAAGCGATGATGATGAAATTCAAAAACATGCCGATATTTATGAGACCGTTGACAAAATTGTCGTAATGTATGTTGATTACATCCTTGACAAAAACATGATGGCCTGCCGCGACTTTCTTTTCTGGTTAGACTATCATTGATGTCATTATTACTAACTATTTGCTACATTATTCTTTTTACTAACCATTCTTAGTTAGTGTGTTGTATTATATCCATTTTTACTTTACGTGTATCATTTTACTTAGATTGTATTAATACCATTTACTTAGATTTTGCATGCATCCTGTAACGTTTTTTTAATAAAAGATTGATTCAAACTACTTGTACGCGTTATTCTTTTGCATCGGTTGAAACGACAGCATGTCGGAGCTCATGAAAAAGGCTTATTATACACCGTCCAACCCCGGCTCTCTAGGGGTTAAAAAACGATTAAAAGACGCCGTCTTAAAAGATAACGGCGTCCGTCTAAGCGATAAAGAGGTTTCAGAATGGTTGGCTGGTGAGGATGCTTACACATTACACAAAACAGCACCTATAAAATACAAACGAAATAGAGTGGTTGTGTACGGGATCGATACACAGTTCCAGGCCGATCTTGTCGACATGAGTGCCTACGCCAAGGATAATGACGGTCATAAATACCTACTGACATGCATAGATGTATTTAGCAAGTTCTCATGGGTTCGAGTTTTGAAGAATAAGAGCGGCATTGAGGTTACTAAAGCGTTCCAGTCTATACTCAAAGAGGGTCGCGTGCCTCAGAAATTGCAGACGGATCAGGGAAAGGAATTTTTCAACAAACATTTTCAAGATGTGATGAAAAAGCACGACATTAACCACTTCGCTACCGCTACGGATTTGAAAGCCAGTGTCGTGGAACGATTTAATAGAACATTAAAAAGCCGCATGTGGAGATTTTTAACGGCTACAAATTCCCTCCGATACATAGATGTTTTACAAGACATTATTCAAGGGTACAACACCAGTTATCACCGAAGTATCAGAATGAGACCCGTGGACGTCGACAAAGTAAATGAGGGTCAAGTGTTTCAAAACTTGTACGGCGATATAAAGAAGCAGAAGAAGACCGTATTTAATTTCAAAGTCGGCGACGTCGTCAGGATTTCTAAAGTGAGAGGCCCGTTACAAGTGAGCAGAACTACACGGAAGAATTTTTCACCGTATCCTCGTGTATTCCACGTCAACCCCCGGTCTACAGACTCAAGGATTATGATGGCGATGTCATCGAGGGGTTTTTTTATGAAGAAGAGCTGCAAAAAATAATTGCGAGTAAAAACAAATCTTTTAAGGTGGAAAAGATTTTAGGTCAGAAAAAACAAGGGAAATCTACGCTTGTTTTAGTGAAATGGCTAGGATGGCCTTCAAAATTTAATAGTTATATAGATAAAAAAACTCTGCTGGACTTGCAATCTCCTTAAAACGCACCGTCGTTAACGGATGAGACCATACGAGCGAAGGACCGTCATGGAGGATCACGGGTTCTACGTCACGTTGCCGTGCAATGCGTCGTCGTCGGTTTATCCTGAAAATCGTATATCCAGCTATACAACCAGGTTGGCTAAAGCTATAAACTTGAAAGGCCAATGGGAAGTCGGACTCGCCGAAATCGAATATCCTAGAAGTTGGTACAACTTTAATGACGAAGATGGGCATTTCATCCTACATACGGCTCCGGAACCCCCGGATAGCAATCCCTCAAATATTGGTTTTTCTATAATTACAAAATTATACATAAGCGGAGGGTACTACGCAAACATTCGTGCGATCCTCCGGGCTATAAATCAACTCATCGCACCAGCGGCCGTATTGAATCATGACGAATTAAAAAACAAGGTGTATCTGACCGCGAAACCCAACATTTCAGTGAGTTTCCGGGGAAGACTCGCCACTATTTTAGGAATGACGCTAAAACCTCTCGGAGGTTTAAACTATCATAAAGAACCCGATTTTACCGCAAACGTCATCATGTACGCTCCTCATCAATGCGATATCAACGCAGGGTTCTACACAATGTACGTTTACACCGACATCATCCAATACCAAGCGGTCGGAGATTCTTATGTTCCCCTTTTGAGATGCGTACATATAACGGGTAAAGGCAACGACGTGGTCATTGCTAGATACGACAACCCCCATTACGCATCGATCAGCAAGGATCACATCACCAGCATCGTCATAGAGTTGAAGGACGATCAAAACCACGAAGTACCATTTTCTTACGGGAAAGTCATCGTAAAACTACACTTTAAACCAAAAAATATTTCTATTCTTTAAAAATGGTTTATTATAGACCCGGAGAGCCCGATACCGCGGACTATGTGAGCTATTACCAAAATCAGGCAGGCTGCGGTTTACCGGGTTATTCGGGATCGGGAGTTATGTACGGTGCGGGGTTAGGAGGCCTATTCAGAGGGCTGTTCAGGATGGCCGTACCGTTGTTAAAAAGAGGATTTAGCTTCGCGAAACCACACCTAAACTCGGCAGCTAAAAATATAGTATCCGACGTCGTCTCAAACGTTTTGACGCGCTCGCATAGTGATAAAGCTCAAGACGGGTCCGGTCTGATGGTCATGGCACGTAAGAGAATGTCTAAACCGCCGGGTGTGAGGAGGCGTGGTCAACGGGCAGCGCCGAAGAAAAAGAAGAAGAAACCAGTGCGCGGATCAAACAAGCGCTCACTCGTACGCAGAAAGCGTAAGAGGTCTGTCAGTCGAAACGTGTCGATCAAGAGAGCCACAAAATCCATATTCTAACATGGCGCTACTGCATCGCATGTCGGGAGAATGCATCAAGTCCGAGCTGGACTTATTTTCGGTCCCGCTGACACAGACCGTTATTGAGAAAAACGGCTATTTAGAAGTATCCCCATTATCGGCCATATCGGGCTCTGCACCATTGGAATTTTTTATCGCAGGCAACGGCGATGATTATGTGGATCTCAATAACACGATGCTCTATCTACGGGTGAAAATCACGAGACCTAACGGGGAAGAGATTGCACACCCTGCGAAGGTGGGTCTAATCAACTACCCCGGAGCCACTATATTTTCACAAGTCGACGTGACCCTCGGCGATCGTCTGATTTCTCAGAGTTCGAGCACTTACCCTTATCGCTGTATCATCGAGAGTCTGATCAACTACGGTAAAGATACGTTGGAATCTGTCTTCAGCGCTGGATTGTTCCATAAAGACACGGCGGGTCACATGGATGTTCAAGATCCCGCAGGCCATAACGCAGGGTTGTCGAAGAGATCGGGTTACACCAGCGAAAGCAAGGAGGTGGAACTACTTGCCCCCATACACAGCGATATATTCTTCCAAGAGAAACTTATGATAAACGGGGTTGATATCAAGATACGACTTATTCAAGCAAAAGATGAATTCTGTCTGATGAGGGCCGACGATGTGGCTTACAAATTAAATATAGTGTCCGCATCCCTATTTGTCAAGAAAGTTACTGTATCACCACCGGTGAGACTGGCTCACGCTCAGACGTTACTCTCGACAACGGCCAAGTACCCTGTCGATAGGGTCAGTCTAAAATCGTTCTCCATACCGGCCGGCTCTCGTGTTTCGAATCAGGAAAATCTGTTTTTAGGAACGCTACCAAAGTCTACCGTCATTGCCATGGTCGACAACGACGCATTCACCGGTTCCTACACAAAAAATCAATTCGCGTTCAAACATTACGATCTGGAATTCTTAGCCGTCTACGTCGACGGTCAACAATATCCCTCCAAGCCTCTACAACCTAATTTCGAAGCTGGTTCGGCAGTACGAGAATATTATCAGTTGGTGATGACGACCGGGAGACACCTTAAAGACCAACCGCTCTGTATTGGCAGGAATGATTTCCTGAACGGATACACACTTTACGCATTTAACCTCACGCCGGACGAAGAGTGCGGTCAGCACATTTCCCTCATCAAGTCCGGGAATATCAGAGTCGAAGCTCGTTTCAGAAAACCACTGCCGAATACCATTAATTTAATTGTTTACGCAGTATTTGACAGCATCATTGAATTGTCTAACCGCCGCCAGGTACTGATAGACTACTATTGAGATGAACACACTGCAGCTCACCGCCATCATGGATAAAATTACATGCAGGACTCATTTTCTCGGCGTTCTACCGAGCGATCAACTACCCAAAAAACCCATGAGGATCTTACCGTCGGCCTGTATCATTAACACTCACCCTGCTAGGCTACCAGGTGAGCACTGGATCGCCGTTTATTTAACCCAAGACGGGCCCACGTGTTTTTTCGACAGCTTCGGCAATCCGCCCAACAGCCATCGCTTTCCAACCACCATCAATAACTTTCTAGCAGCCAACGACGCCGACGTATTATATTCCGACAGATGAGTCCAGGATTATTCATCGGATACCTGCGGTCAGCACTGTGTTTTTTCTATATCATTTAGCCAGTGGATACGACTATAACCATGTGATGAAACTATACACCGATGATTATATTAAAAATGATAAAATGGTGTCCCTATTTGTGAAGAGATTAAGACCGTATGTTTGTAATGATAAAATGTTTTCCTGCGTTCACTGTGTGCAGACATGTCTGACATATAAATAAAAAAATCTTAAAACCATTATATTTTTAATCGTCTTTTTATTTAATCATAAGATACATATTAATGTACACACACACACACACACACACACACACACACATGAAAGGATTCGTTAAAATTCCAACCATTGTCTTGGATCGATAGTCGGGGATTTAAACACAGAGTCTTCGGACTCTGGAAACACGGAGCGTGAATGTCTTCGTGCTCTTTTAGAAGGTCTGACACGGGGCGGGGTGTCGGGTTTACTCTTTAGAGATTTAATTGTGCTCCTGACCTGTTGATTCGGCACTGTAGAAAAAGGGATGTTTAATTCGGCAAAGGCACGTAGAAACTCTGACCATCCTACAGGTCTCCGGTTATCACGAACCTTTTGCGGGGCCGTGACATTTTTTAACAAATCGACCATGTGTGAGCCTTGTATGGCTTTACCCCTGAACACAAACTCCCCCGATTCGTTCCACGCACTTAGTCCTTTAGCTTTAGACATCTTGTCTAATATGTATCTTCTGTTTTTCACACTTCTCGAAGGTACATTCTTCAGAACTTCATCCACCACATGTTCCTCAGCACCGTCGTCTTCGACGTTAGCCACGGTCGGTACTTCATCTTTATGAGTGGGGTCGGGTAACGACTGCGTTAAAACACCGCTCTCGCGATCGCCTTGTTTAACGATGGTCAAAAACCTGCTCAGGGTATTTGTGTAAAGTTTTGCTTTTTCGTACGGGTTCAAATCAGTGCGGAGTAAAATATTTCTCATGGCGACGTCCAAATCGTTTTCCACGCTCTGTTGAATAGTCTCGCGAACATTTTCAGTTCTCGCCTTATCCAGTTGATGCTGCGGGACTAAATGCATCTTCTCAGCGTACTCCATCCTATCTGTTTGCTATCAAGCTCGAAAGAAAGGGTACGGCAACGCTCAGGAGCGGTAAAAGGAATCCACCCTTCTGGTTGAAGACTCGTTTCTTTGCCGCTATGCCGATTTTTTTATCGGCTACAAATTTAATTTCGGCTTTTCTCTTTTTCAGTTTTCGGTACTGTTGCGGATTGACCGGAATAGTCCCGTAGAGGATGTTAAGCGCCACTTCACACAGCGATAAAATGAATTCGTCGGACGCCGATTGTAAAATAAGACGCCGTTGTTTAGGAGATGCTTTATGTAGCAGTTTTAACACCGGCAGATGTTTACAAAGTCTGGCGGACATGGTGATTTGATCACGTTCTTCTTCTTTTTTTCGGGATATAAACCACTTGACGGTCGGAAAGCAATCCTGTTCTGAGACGGTACTGCTCGGGAGTTTTTGCTTTATAGTCTATCATTATGTAGCCGAAAGGTTGGTTGACCGCATCGTGGTAACACTCCATAAAGTATTTTGTGTTTCCGGGGTACATTTGGCGTCCTAGCATCGCTACTTGATTGACGTCCCGAGGATTTTTAAACAGAATCATATAATTGGCGTTTAAGCTGATGGTTCGGCTGGATTTACCCTGTAAAAATAAATTTTGCACTATATAAATAGCGCTAAGATTGCGGTGATGGACGTACTGCGTAAACACCCTTTGAAGCTCCGAATTTGCGCTGGCTTGCTGCATCAAATCATCCACGATGAGAAGATTTGGTTTAGTGATGGGTAGCAAATCATCATCATTCAGACTCTCTGGTATTCCTTGCACAAATTTAATGTCGTACAATTTAAGCACATCATCGTACAAAGGCTGCCAACAATCATACAACCAAACAATGTTTTCAATTTTCTTGGAAATTAAATTCAAACCTTTTTCCAACAAAAGTTTCACAAAATAAGACTTTCCAGAATTGGACGGTCCGCTTATAACACAACTAAATGGATGTTGTAGTCTGAAATCAAAATCGGAAACATCCATCGACCCTCTGTGCATCATCATCTGATCAGTAGCCATAAGGAAGCGTGGTGAAATCGGGCAAAAGTCTGCGTTTATTATACACCACCTTAAACCTTTTAACGACTGATTTGTTGTGCAACGTGAGAGTCTTTTTATCCCTCACAATGTTTTCTGTGTGAGCCAGGATGTATTTGGTACTATCATGCGACGTCACATAACTGTCAACCAGACCAATCAGGGTTTCCAGGCGGATGGCTTGGGAATTTTTAGTATTCAGCGTTATCCCCTTAGCTTTCATACACACTTTCCCTTTGGACGTCTGGAAACCGTACGATTTAGGGCCGCTAGCACAAAACTCCGTAATAAAATCCCCATCGTCTATTTCGCTCGTCAGCTCGCCCAAATGATCACCCAGAGGCGGCTCCCAGTCGCCGTCCCTAGACACGAACACGACGCTGTCTGTGTCCGAGTAAAGAAGACGGTCACCGAGTCTGTCCATCAATTCGTACAATTCCAGTCGGGCGTGTGCTGTGGTGAACGCACCAATAAACACGTTAACGTCGCGACCCTTACAAACATCCTCTTTGTGGGGTTTATGCTGGACGAGAGCCACGTCGTCTGAGACGAATGAGAAATACGACAAGGTGTCGGTATTACCGAAAACGATTCTGGTGAAATCTTCGGGCTCGCTCACCAGAGTCGTTTGAGGTAAGTTTGGTCTTAAAGAGAACCTACCCCACAAGCTGTTCAAAATAAGTTTGGTGATCGCTCTCTGGGCAGCGTTGTGCTTGATCTTTTCGGGGTCGAGTTGAATCCCCTCTTTTTCAAAATATTCGCGAATGTAAGTTTCTCTCTCAGCGTCCGTGACAACATTCGACGGGTAACCCGACGCTTGTTGTTTCAACCGCAAAAACGTTTTGACGTATTCGACAAACAACGTGTCTGACTGTTGTGGAAAATGCCAAACCTCGTCAATCTTGGCTACCACATAACCCTTCTCGATGGCTTTTAAAAGCTCAATGGATACCCAGGAGCCGGAGAGTGATCTTTCCTCATCCGTGTGGGTACAGCTCGTGGTCTGGTTTTGATCGTGAGCGCAGGTTCGGCATAACGGAAACATGAGTTTTCCTTGGCATCTGTAAGGGAGAACAGGATGCAGTAATTTGCGGGGAGGGTACACGGTCGCTTTGATAAGCCCGTAATAATTTTCAATCGGTTCAAAATTGTTGAAAATGATTTCTGGATGTTCAATCGGGTAGCTTTTCCTAGCCTGGCAGAAGGGGTAGAGGCTGGTGAAATCGAGATACCTTATTTTCTCATCTCCGCTCACTTTGTGATAGAGTTTATAAGCGTTAGTGCGCCCGCCAAACAGGGTGTCTCGAGGGTTCAGTCTCTCTGGGGCGGAATAACCGGTCATAAATTCTATCACAGAGGGATCGGTCTTTTTCATGTCGTTCCATTCACATTCCCAAAGAACCTCGATTTGCAAACCGTACGCGTTCTGCAGAATTTCGATCTTATCGTCAAACTGTCTCCTGAGAACCCCATAGGGTACTCCCGACAAGGGGTGAGACTCATGGGGTTCAAAGCGTGCCCGTGGAAGATGCACCCTGCGTATTCTAAGCTGTGCCGCACACCGTCCTGCTGGTAGTAGCCGTCTAAAAAGTACTTACCGATCGATACTTCGCCGTGGTTTACGGCGTGGTGAACGTCCACGTTTCGAGTCTTTTTGACATACTCGATCCATTGGATCGAGCCGCTTGAGTAGGACTTATTCTGATCGATGTATGCTTTGTTATGCGTGAGAGCGAGCGTGTTTCTGCCGAGATAATGTGTTTTAAAGACCCCCATCGAGCAGCCGGCGAGCGTCGCGAAGCCAAAAGGGTCAAGTCCGGCGCATTGCATGAATGCCTCCCGGTATTTCATGCAACCTTCGCGTAATAAGACGACGTCGTTAACGCCGTACGCGTACAGTTCTTTCCTGAAGTCAAACCACTTGCCCTCAACTGTGCTGTACCACGCATCAAACTTTTCACGGTCTTTATCCGACATGTTATCGTAGTTGTAGAACTTTTTGTCGGGGTATGGTCCGAAATAGTTCTCGTTTTCCACCCTGTTGAAAAGATGGGGGAAGTAGCCTTTTTCAGTCGTCGTTAAGTCTAACGCTACGGGCATTTTGGCAAGGGCCATTGGAAAAAATGAGTAACTATCGATGTATCGTTGGCCAAACGATTCGTCGTACATGAAAATTATTTTACATCCTTGCATTATGACCTCAATAGCAATCCCGGCTTTGCAAAAATACTCGAGAATCAGAAAGGCGTCGAATCTGGAGGCGTAATGAGCTATGAAGCAGTAGCCATTATATCGGGGGTGTCTGAAGCGGTTGATTAGCTTAGCGATGCAGTCGGTACCCTCAGCCGTAAATTTCTTCCCTTTGAATGTGATTGCGCAAACAAAATTAGCCACGTGTCTACCGTTTTCGTAACGCGTTTCAAAATCGTAGAAGATGTATTTTTCGCATGGCTCCTTAGGCTCTAGGGGCTGTATGAAGCATTGGTGTGATCCCTGGCCCGTCAGACGTTCTCGACAATGGACGCATTTGTCCGGGGCACATATGTGTTTTGTTTTCTTGTCACCCGCTTTAACGTAGTAACGCCAGCCGCATAGTTTGCAGTATTTGATAATATCACAGGAGGGGGATTCTTGACCGGGAGGGGGGTTCTTTTTATGCATTTCGAAGCAATAGCTCGATTTACAGTAACGCAAACAATCGGGGCAATGTATGGTTCTTTTAGGGAACCTGTGACATTCGGCGTCAAAACAGACATTGCAGGCTTGCTTACATCGATGGTCTCTGCGGGTGGTGTAACTTTTGTAACAAAATTGACAGACGTATGGCGAACCTAAGAACCCGGTCAGATTCATTATCATGTAGTAATGATCATCATGTAGATAGAGGAACACCATTTTAGGGTGGAGTTCGTCACAATTTTTGTACGTTTCTAAGACCATGGCATTCGATCTGTGAAATACAACGATTTTAATGCCTAGTGCTCGTTCAAACGAAGCTATGTTGCTAAGAGCGATTCGGTCTTGAATTGAGAAGCCGACGCTGTTTTGGATGGTGACAGCCAGTTTTTCTAACTCACTCTCGGGTAGTTGGGGGTTAAGAATACGAGCGAGACAAATAGAGAAACACAATTGATTTGACAAATTTATGGGACAGAACAAATTCGTCTTTTTTTTTTGGATTACCTGATCAACGGCCAGATCTGTAAGTTTACGTCGTCGACCACCTCCTTGTCTGTTCATGGCTACGGTAGCGTCGATCTCGACAGCGTCGTCCGATAATAACTGCTCGTTGCTCTGTAAAACTCTTTCAAATTGATCCATAAGCGAATCCACGTCATAATCATTACCGGGTGTGAGAACACCGCTGATAGGTGTTTGTAGAGTGGGTGCCGACATGGTCATATTGATCACGGGGGCATCGTGGCCGATTTCTCTAGCGAAGGCGACGATCTCGCTCAACATGCCATGTAAGGAAGTGTGATAAGAGGCCAAATCTGTAGAGTTAATCTCTCTCAGATTCATGCTCCTTCTCAACGACACGCTGTTGAACCGAGGTCGCGGTAAAACGTGATATTCGTTAACGAACCCACCTTCTCGAATCAGCGTATCAATTTCCGTACAGCTTAATCGACTCTGTTTATTAGGGTCAGTCTCGCGTAAAGCGTCAACATTACCTGATGTGGGTCTCATGTTGCTGGTCGATGGCTGTGAAGTATCATCACCGTCAGGGTGCTCTGTGTCGTCGCCAGAGCATGTGAGCTGAGCTGAGCGGTGAGAATTTCCGCTCCCCGCTCACGTGGGTGTTCGCTCCCCCCGCTCCACCGCTCAAAGTCGGACCAGATCACTCCGCTCAATTCCGCTCCCCGCTCATCTACAATTTCCTCCCGCTCCGGTGAAATCGCTCCACGCTCGCTCAAATTTAAAATTACTCTGCATGCCTAAGACCTGCCATTTTCAACCGAAGCCTGAGGTTGCGGCGTGGTTGGACCACACCTACGCGCGTATTCCACAGGCAATGTGGCTGCTCTAATCTGTTAACATAGGTGCGGAAAGGAAAATCAACACGCAGCAAACTCGCTCCGTGACGCGTCCGCCACGCAGCCTATATCCTATAAAGAACTCACAGCAACATCAGTCAAAATAGAACATATATTTATTTCCATCTATAGGCTAACTATAAGTATAGGCTGATGGTTTTGTTAATTGTTGAAGGCACAGGTGAATTCTGGGTGGATTTGTGCATGCCCTAGGCTCGTGGTGTGAGCGGTATCGGAGCGGAACCGGAGCGAGACAGAGCGATCGCTCCAGCCTTTGGATAAAAACCCGCTCCGCGCTCCGACTATATTTTGCACGCTCCGCTCCCCGCTCGCTCCCGCTCCGCTCCCCGCTCCGCTCCGCTCACATGCTCTGGTCGTCGCAGTCAGGATCGGTGTCGGTACATGCTGGGAGTTGATTAGTTTAAAACACCACCATATTGTACAACAGGATTGTTGTCTACGCTTAGCACATGATCGTACAAACTAATATTTGGATTTTCAGCTAATTCAAAATGATCCAAATTAGTGGGGGATTGCGAAGATTCTAGATTAAACAAATACTGTTCTAAAGAATCTGGAAGCATTAAAAGCTCGTCCGGCAGCAAACTTAGCATTTCAATCTCGTCCGGTGACAGTTCTGTGTCGTCGTCTGCGCAAAAGCTTTTTGACCCATCCATTTTAGATTTCAGACCAAAACATGAAATATTACAAAATCATAGAGTATAGAAAGCATGCAAAATCATAGAGTATATGGAATATAAAAATCAAAGCATAGATGGAATATAAAAATCAAAGCATAGATGGAATATAAAAATCAAAGCATAGATGGAATATAAAAATCAATATATGATAGGTGAAGAAAAACAACTACAACCATAAAAGTTTAATGGAATACATCTATATTGAATTTACTCCTCTGTACCATCAATGATGACGAGAATAAGATGATGAAACATGAGTACCAATTCGCGATGGAATTCAGTTACCCTACGATCGCTTCTATTAAATTCCTGATCCAGGGTTGATCTCATGGTCTGGATACGACGAAATGTTTGATCGACCGCATTTTGAATGAAGCGATCCTGTGTGTCCAATCGGCTACGTGTCTCGAGGTGAGAGGCGTGAGCCTCGCGCCCCAATGTGTCTAATGCGCGACGGGTTTCGTTGCGTGCTTCACGCAACTCACTACGCAGCGCAGTCAAATTGCTGTTTATATCATCCTGTACGTCACGCAGCTCAATGTATTTGTTGTTTATATCAATCTGTGCGTCGCGAAACTCTTGACCTAATGTCTCTATTGAATTAGTACGCCTAGTATCGGTGAGTGGCTCGTCAGCCGAGTGAGGCACCGCCGGCACTTCTTCAACTTCAATGTCTTCTTCCGGCGGTGAGTTAAAAGGATATGATGTTTGACCCGCCTTTGTGCTTGTCCAAGTGATGCGTTGAGGCGTATTCCAACTCGTCATGTGGTCAGGGCTATAACCCGACCCTGCTGTGTAGAAATATAACACAAAAATCTTAAATGGTATGATTCAATTTGAGTTTAAATAAAAAATAATGTAGATAGTCTTACCGTAAAGAAATACGCTGTCAAGACTCGTCGCAGGACTGCTCGGCGGCGTCGGACAAAGAGTTTTCCTGTCAGGACTGGTTTCAGGACTGATCGCCGGGGTAAAACGAACCGGTTTTCTCTCAGGACAGGCCGGTGAGGTAGAACGATCCGTTTTTCTAGTCTTCTTTCTCAAAGGTTCGCCGCTTGGTCCGGCGGTCTGGTCTAAAGCCGAGCCTGTAGGAACTATTTGATCCACAGAGTGCGTTGGAGTGGGGTCAGGTACGTCACATCTATTTGCTACGACGACGGTGTGGTCTTCATTATCCTGTTGAATGGCGTCAACCAGCGGGAAGCCGGGTTGCGTAATAAACTGAATGAAATCTAAAATAAATAATAAATTAGATTTCTCATAAACGTTAAGAAAAACATGACGTAGGCGATGGGTCTTGTTTTACCATTAGTCGCGCTGTCCGCTTCGACCACCTGAGGGCTCACTGCGAATAAAAAGAGAGACAATTAAAATACGTTTATTTTTTATTTTATTTTATTATTATTATAATTTTTTATTATTATTATTATTATAATTTTTTATAAAAGAGTAGAAAAATATCAGTCCTTACATGCATTGCCATCGAGAGCGTCGCTTTCAACATTCGAACCTGCGGGCGAAAAATCCTATTATGAATGGAAAACACATGTGAGTCGTTTTATATGCTTTGTCTGATGACGAGCCTACAGGCAGACGTTGAAAAAATTTAATTAATTTTCAGAATGTTATGTCACCCCGGTGCTCTACGGCCATCATTTAATCATAATAGAATGTAGTTTTAACTCTGGGGCACCGGGTGGTGCCGGAGAGCGCACAATTTCACCATAACAGGATGTAGTTTTAACTCCGGGACACCGGGTGGTGCCGGAGAGCTGGTGGGCCACCCGTATCAGTAACATGATGTGTTTAAGACAGTGGCTAAAAACGAGCTTTTATGTTTTAAAATATCAAAAACAGGTCGATCTGCCTTGTGAAAACAGATACACGTCAAAACTAGTTTTTTTGATACACGATATCATGCTCATTTAAGAGCAGTTAGCAACGTAGCACGCGCTGCTAAGCTAAACCATGCATTTCCTAACAGGGGACGGTTCTGAGTCATGCTTCACAACCGAGAGCGCCGACAGTAATGCGGTGGTATCTTAATAAAAAATACATGAATAACGCTATGACGGACGCTGATTTAATGCAAACAGACTTGAAAAATATACATAGCAAACAGAATCGTAGCATAGCTGATAACTGGGCCGGACACTTCCTGTGAGAGGAGCTCAGTCTTTTCATAATAAAAGCCGCTGGGTAACGCAATGGTAAAAAAAAAAGCATAACATTATGTATTGTTTTGTGTAGTGAAACAATACTAATTAAAACATCATTGCGGTAGAACAATCCTGCAAAACATTTATAATAAACTGATATGACTAAAAAATCTTTTGAGATGAAAAAGTAATAGACATGTTTAAAACACTTGAATAAAATAAATATAGCCTGACAAAGATTGTTTTTAAAATAAAACAATGTTACAGAAAACACTGTACCCAATAACTCAATGCTTAAAACAATAATGTAGATTTTAGTTATAGCTGATAAAACACACACCAATACCAGCATGCATGTTTAAAGCATCATTGTATAACATCATAGCATAAAATATAGAGAAAAATACTCACCGTTCTGCATTTTGATGAGAGAGAGAGAGTTGATGCGATGTTGTAGCCAAAAATTTTGTCCGAGGATATATTGGATTTGTCCTCCACACCTGTATATATATGGTGGTCAAATATTGGGTAAAAAAACACAGTTGTGTCCAATAGATGGCGTCATTGCACTATGCATTTTGGTACCTTATCTCGCAATGCGTCCGTGACCTGAGAGACATCAGAGAGACATGGGGCCATATTTCACGCCAAACTGTCACAGGCAGGGCGACTCCCGTGGAAGAACTACTATCGATAAAGATTATAATTGTACAGATAATGTAGGAGAGATCTAAAAGACCGTGCCTGTTACGCACAGACAGACACACACACACACACACACAGCAGCGTTCACCTTGAGCAGGCCTCTCAAAAACAGGGGAGCGCGCATCTATGTGTGTGTGTGTGTGTGTGTGTGTGTGTGTGAAAAGAGGCCAGAGACCCCTGATTTCTAAACATGTAACTGATTGTTTCATAAGTTGTATGTTTTTTTTTTTCTTTAACTCTCTAAACATTCAACTGATTGATTCATAACCTGTATGTTTTTTATTTATTTATCTATTTTCTTCTTCAACTCTCTAAACATGTCACTGATTGTTTCATAACCTATATATATTTTTTATTTTTTATTCTTCAACTCTATAAACATTTAACTGATTTTTTTTTGACTCCATTTTATTTTTAAACTGAAATAATGTTCAGTGGATTTTTTAGTAAGCTATTTTATAAACAATCAACTTTTTGTTTTAAAAGAACAGATGTTTGTGGGGGATGCACTTCACAGTTTTTCACAGCACAGCCCCAGATACGCTGCTATGGATGCGGCGGGTGGGAGGGGAATTTCCTGATAACAGTGTCTTCAAAGGACAAAACCTTCGGTCAATAAAATGATTTAAAATACAGCCTTCAAAAACAAAAACCTTCTGTCAAAATCATCAAAAACATCAAAACCTGCTGTCAAAACATCAAAACCATCAAAACCAACTGTCAAAATCATCAAAACCTACTGTCAATAACATGATTTATTATTGCAGGGTCAATAGGTCAAAAACCTCCTGTCAAAAAACATCAAAACCTACTGTCATAATAACATGATTTCTAATACGGGAAGTCCCGCCTTATACAGGAAGTCCCGCCTATACAGGAAGTCCCGCCTACACCGGAAGTCCCGCCTACACCGGAAGTCCCGCCTTATACCGGAAGTCCCGCCCCTATACCGGAAGTCCCGCCCCTATACCGGAAGTCCTTGAATAAAATATAATTTATTTATTGCATTGTCTTGCCACAATTAATACCTGATATTAGCTATTTGCAGAAACATTTCTTTTCAAAAGCATACCTGTAAAATTAATTCCATCTTTATATTTTTAGACTTGCTCCTCTCGTTCCCCTGCTAATATTTGTTTTTTAAAAGAATAAAAATATGTGCTTGGTATAAAATATGCAGTAGACTGCAATATCTTCTAACAAGTTCGTTATTATATTAATTACATAAGAATATGTACAAAAAATGGTCCGTTGGAACTTGTGTCACGTGATCTGATGTGGTGCTTCCAGCATCTCCATTAGGAAAGTGTCTATGGGTGTGTCTCCAATCAGCTTAAAGAAAAATAGGTGCTCCAAACACTTGAGTCCGATGGATCGGAGGGCAGGAAGACGCAACAAAAGTTTAGCAAACCTGTAAAGCAGGCAGGGAGGGAGACAACGGGTTAAATTGAGTATGTGCAACAGATATGATCAGTATTTACTGAACAAATATGCGCATGACTGTACCTGCCAGGCTGGTCAGGGTATTTCTGTTTAGTGTAGGTCTCCAGTGAGGCGTAAACTTTCTCCCTCAGTCCCTCTACCTCCGCTGGGTTTGACAAGCCTTTGGCGTCTACAAGAAGAGACAATCTGCATGAATAACTATATACACAGTCTATCCAAACATCTTGCACATGTCTTCATCTAATCTAATAAAGTTCCCATCTACTGTAATTACATTTTGCAGTGCATAAAGGCATTTAAAACATAAATTATTTGATTTACTATTTATGTATTAGTGGTGTTTTTTGTGTTTCATGAAAGAAAGGGAATGTCATTAATGACAGAATTTTTGGGGGGTAAAACATGTAGTATCTCCTTTATATTATATTATATTAAGTTTTGGGTTAAACTATCTCTTTAAGTAATATAATATAAGATAATATAAGATGTGCTTAAGATAAAAATCAAGGCATTCCAAAAAAAGTGGAGGGGGGGGGTTGGAATTTAATGTAATTAATAGCAGAGTTTAAAATAACTTTGTTTATCAATGCTGCAGACAAGTGTATATAAATGGCACTGAGTGACATACCCGGGTTGAAAAGGACAATGGCTCTAAGGCAGCCTAGTTCGGTCTTATCCATCTGCATATCCTTCATTTTAGACACCAGCTCAGTCAATACCCTGCCACACAAACACACAAAGCTTTCATTTGAATACAATAGTTGTAATAAAAATAAATCTACATATTTTATGATCATTCTCTAAAACAAACAAAACATGTTTATTAATCCAGAGGTGTTGAAGGTGGAAATAGTCACCTGTTAAAAATGGAGCCAACACCTGCACTGTGAGCACTGCTCCTGTGGACATGGAGGCCTGTGCCCAGCAAGATGCCATCTTTAACTGTGATTGAGCGATGAGAGAATGAAGCAATGAGGAGCTCGTTCCATCCTATAAGAGGAAAGATTACATGAAGAAAATAAATGACATGAATAGCAGGAAAAATACATTTGTATCTCTCCCTCTCTTAATTCAACAGTGTTCCTCATTAGCAAGGCTTTGTGATTGCACTCTGGTGGCTACTTCATTAATGCATGTGAAGTGTTTGACCAGCAGAGAGCAGCATTCCCCCTTACACAACCTTTGACCTGGAGTTATTTTAGACTGCTAAAAAACATTTTCGAAATTGAATTGAAATAAAGCTGAAATGAAATAAAACGTCAATATTAGATGAAAAATGTAACCTTAAAATACTTTTTAAATAATGAACTGAATAACTGAAATAAAGACATTTAAGTTGAAGTATTAAAATTACTAAAACAGAATTACAAATAATTTAATAATTTAAATAATAAAAATGACAAAAAATAATAACCTCTTTGTTACTACTTTAGTTATGATTTCAAAATAAACCCAAAATATGTATTTTGTCAGTATTGCATAATTGTATCTGTATATCATTTCACAAGGACCTAGTACAAACATTCGCACAATGATGCTGATGAAACTGGTTCCTGTTTGATCATAGGTTTTATATTTGTGCTTTGATAAAAGCACAAATATGAGCACTGAATTGATAAAAAAAATCAGGCATGCGCTTTAAAATTGATCATATTCCCAACTTTTTCCTGATCCAACAACTTTGATGGAAAGTCCAAATGATGCAATTTAAATGATAATCTAAAACAGCTCTTATAGGGAGAGACAGAAGAACCCGAAAGATTGCTTGTTTCTTAATAGCAACTTATCTACATCTATATAAAGTGAAAGTGACCAGACATACAGCCAAGTATGGTTACCCATTCTCGTAATTGGTACTCTGCATTTACCCATCCAAAGTGCACACACACACACAGCAGTGAACACACCCGGAGCAGTGGGCAGCCATTTATGCTGCAGCGCCCGGGGGGCAGTTGGGGGTTCGGTCTTGCTCAAGGGCACCTCAGTCGTGGTGTTGAGGGTGGAGAGAGCACTGGATATTCACTCCCCCACCTACAATTCCTGCCGGCCTGAGACTCGAACTCGCAACCTTTGGATTATGAGTCCGACTCTCTAACCATTAGGCCACAACTTCCCCATATATATTATTTATGTTTTATACATGTGTATGAGTGTCACATACCTGCTCGAAGCAAAATGACCTGATCATCTAGAGGCAGATCAGAGAAATTAGGTATTCTCTTGGCCCACTCCACCAGAGTAAACAGTTGTTTGTCAGCTGCATGGCAGATATTAGTGACCGGGTCATTTGTCTGGAGAAGGAGACCAGATGGAAAAAAGGATAAAGAAAGAATGAGAGAGAGAGAGTAGTTGAGTATTTACTTTCTCAAAGAATACTAAAGTCAGCATGTATGTACTGTGCAACTAGTTTATGAATAAATATAAATGTCTTTGTCTTACTGAGTTGCCTGGACTGTTCTCTGTGTATGTCTCAGTCTTAGGTTCTACTGAAAGTTCTGCATCCAGAATCTTATCCACAGGCATGTCTTCATTAAAACTGCTCGTTGATTCCACCTCATTATCACCTTTCTCCTTCCCACGCTGCCTCTCTTCCTGGACTGCTGTGGGGTCCGGTAGAGCACGGAAATGAGTACATTATAAATCATTGTAATTAATGATTAAGAAATCATTAATGTAAAAATGATTAAGAAATCTTACAATTATCTGTTATATTAGATATTGTACTTATTTTATATTTTATAAGAGAAAAAAATGTACAAAATAATGTATTCAATATAATGTAAGAATATATAGAAATATCATTTAATATACTACAAATATTTATGTTATTTAGCATAATATTAAAGCACAATATTAATATGTGTTGAAAATAAAATCTCTTCTGGCTACAAAGGCTGCAAAAAGCACAAAATAACAAAACTGAAACGAAACAAAACACCAAACTGAAAAAACAACAACACCAAAGCAAAGCAACATAAAATAAAGCAAAGCAAAAGACAAAACAAAACAAAACACCAAACTATACCACACCAAACCAAACCAAACCACTAAGGCAAAACAAAACCAAACAAAGCAAAAAAAACAAACAAAACAAAACAACATCAGCCATTTAAAGGAAATTCTAAAATCATTAAAATATGGATAGAAAACCCACAAACACAAACCTTCCCGCTTCATGCCCATGGCCAGGCACTTCTGGTAGCGGCAATATTGGCAGCGATTGCGCTGGCGTTTGTCAATCAGGCACTCTTTGCAGTCTCGACAAGTGTAGGTCAGGTCTTTTCGGATGGTCCTCTTAAAGAAGCCTTTGCAACCTTCACAACTGTAAACACCATAGTGCTTCCCTGCAAACACAGCCATACTGAACCTCAGAAGAGATAGAGATGTATCTTGCACTAAGTTCCAATCCAAACTAAAACAAAATGCAACACCTAAACATCCCTGTTGTTGTACCTGAAGCTCGGTCCCCACAAATGGCACAGATGTGTTTGGAGAGGGATCCAGGGCTGCTGCACTGATAGCTGCTCATGTTGCTCAGCGGAGCCAATCCTGGTGGAGGCTTGATGTCTTCTGAGCTATTCACATTTAAACAGTTCATCTGTGAGACAGGAAGAGGTGTGAGGGAGGAGACGGAAATATCTTATATAGTGTAATCAGCAGTAGACTTTATGTCACAATACAGCAGCACACTGTTTGTGTCCTTCCAGCACAGCACACACACACACAAACCCAAGAAAACACTCACAAACACACAAAAACAAGATTCCACCCGATTCCACCCAAGACCATTACACAAGTAGCTGTGAGAGCGTTGACATGGAATTTCACAGGGGAGGGAGATTTGTGTCTCTCTCCCTCTCAGGAGAATTCACCAATTTTCCATCACATTGTTTTCTGTACTGCATCATTCAGCCTGCAGGTGGCAGGACATGGCCATACCTCAGGCATAAAGACACAAGTCGAATCAGGAATATGATTCAGTGAGCCTTCTTTTCAGTGAATTACTGGCATAAATGTTTGTTAATTTATGTGTTTTTATATGGCTGCTTATTTTGTAGAGTGTAAAAAATACACTCACTCTCACACTGTAATTTCTACCATATCTCAAATGTTTGATACAGTATTGTTAAAAAAAGGTAATTGAAATAAAGCTGAAAAATAATGTTTATAGTACAAATATTACACGAAAAGCTTTAAACCTAAATGAAAATAAGAAATGTAGACTGGGCAACTAACTGAAACAAGTTTAAGTACTATAATGACTAAAAATAAAACCAAAGTTTTATATGAATAAATAAAATGACAATACCACATGAAAATATACTTTAAAATAAAAACCAAAAAAAGCTCAAATCTAAATTGTATTAAATAGTGTAATAGTAAACAAGCATATAAATGATATTAAAGAAATTCTTGTTTTTGATAACATTCATTCTTTGACAGAAACTGTTGTGATGGAAATGGGATTTTAAATATTGAACTCCTTTGTTTCGCTATGACAAATTTCTCAAAGTTAACCGCTTATGAACTCTAAACACTTTTCAAAATTTAACTCTCACTTTTTAATAACCTGAAAAAATTTCCGCTTGGTTGGAAATAATACAACAACATTGTCTGATATTATTTGGGTTTTCTTTAACTTCTGTTGTAACAAATTAAAACCCATTTTCACACAATAAATATGATTATTTCACTCTTTGATCAATAAGTGTTTTAGAAAGTCTAATATATCTAATTTTATTTTATTTTGAGGGAACTTTGCCTTTTTCTGGTACGATTGAAATCCACCTGGGACAAAAAAGAGGCCAATGTTGAAGAAACACCCATGTACAGGATTTCAGAGTAAGAATCACCATGCACAATTAATACCACATGCTACCAACATTACAAGATTTTCATTATCATTTCAAGTACATTTAGACCCTGTATGTCTATCATGATTCATAACACACACTCATTTACTTGCCCCATATACTGTAAGTTCATAGTTATTGATGTCCTCTCATTGGACTAAAAGCCTGTAACGTTTGTTTGAGTCAATGGCTTTCTCTGGCCTCCAGGGAGAAATGAGACACATACAGACGCACATAAGCTGACCTCTTTTAACACCAGGGCATCCATACATTCTCAGAAAAAAAGGTAGAAAGCTGTCACTGGGTCGGCACCTTAAAATACAAAAGCTAAAAGGTACATCTTTGTAACTCACTTGTCTCGAAATAGTACATAGGCTATTACTAGCAAGAGGCAAATTTAAATTTATGAGAGAAAGTAACATTTCAGTTTACAGGACAGATCTTATTGTCTTTGGTTGTGTCAGTCTGAGAGAGCACAGAGTTATGGGACGCATCTTACCTGTGGGCTGCTGAGAGTGTTAAAGCCCATACTGGGAGTAGAGGGCAAGGTAATGGACGGTGAACCCAGAGATGGGCCGATGACAGAGTAGGGTGAGGCCAGGCCATTCATGGATGAGCCCAAGATGTTCACGGGCGACTGCAGTGGGCGGGACGAACTAATGACGGACAGATGACCCACCATGGAGCTCAAGGGTGGCGGCTGAGACGGGGGTGAATTAAGAGCACTAGTGTCTGTGAAGAGACAAAAAGAGAGATTATTATTAGACATGACAGGAGCAATTAAAATTGAGCACTAACATGATTGCTGATGACATCATAGACACACTTCTGGTAAAAAAAGAAAAACAAGATTAAGATATTTAATGCTTTTGAATAAAGTCTCTTATGCTCATTAAGGTTGCATTTATGGATCAAAAATACAGTAATATTACGAAAATTAATTTGACAATTTCATTATATGACACTGAATACTGGAGTAATGTCTAATGAAAATTTTGCTTTGCATCACAGGAATAAATTACATTTTGAAATATATTAAATTAGAAAAAAGTTTTCTTAAACTGTAATAATATTAATGTTTTATTGTATCAAATATATGCAGCCTTGGTGGGCATAAGAGACTTTGCTTTAAAAAAAACAATTGTAAATCTGAATTATTCCAAATGTTTGATTTGTAATCCATAAACCAAAGAATCACACAGGTCAGTGTAACAGGTCTCTATAAATATATAATGACGCATACTATGTTTTTATTCAGTATGTACAGACATCAGAGAACAGGGTAAGTATGAGCCCACAGGAACATTAAGTACTTGTGGAAACATGTGACTTTGCAGAACATCAATTACCTCCATTATTAAGGCCTAAAATTAAATATGCTGTTTAAGTACATAAATGTAAGAGGACACTTCACTAAGAGAATCCATTAAGCCCTGCTGCTTTAACCATTCAATCTGCAGCTGATGCTACATACGAGTACCTGGTAATGGTAGTTTGTACATAAACACATATAATCTATCTAACGTAGCACAAGGACACACAGAGCAAAGGTCGCACCTTTTGCCAATACTGATAGTGTTGCAATCCGTTACCTTGTTTCATCATTCATCAAGATGAAGATCAAATCAAATTCATCTAAGATTAAATTAACATGAACACAACTTCAAGCAGTTGCTTTTATCGAGATATGTAACACATTAAGTGACTGTAACTGTTCATCTCTGGCAGGTTATTTCAATTTAGGCTACTGCTAATGTATTATTGCAAATCATTATCTGTAATTCAAGTCATACACGTTTTATCCTTCTAATGCTGAGAATGATGGGTAATGTAGTAGGATGAACCTCATAAACTTGCTAAATGAGAAAATACAGATACAGAGCTGTCACTGGGGCAGTACCCTAGGGTACAGATTTACCCCTAAAAAGTACATACATATGAATAACGGTTTACCGATATTTTTCCCGATATTTAAGCATTTTACCATTATCGGTTTAAAAAATATATATATATATATATATTTCTGTGGCAGACTGCCAAGATGCCTTTGGTAGGGCAGAAACATGGTCATACTCTGGTCCTATCCTTAAATGACCCACCTGATCCATTACATTTAAAACAGACCACAGAAGTCCAATGCTTAAGACAGACTCACTAAGGCTGAGAACAGGGGCGTCACACAGAATGTTTATGGCTTTGGTACTGCAACTTTATATAGAGCTGAACTTGACAGTGAAAAGAAAAGCATAATATTGCAAATTACTTTTCACGATCAAATCATCACGGTTGTTTTTGAGGTAGAGAAGGGCGGAAAGGCTCCCCCAAATATATGCTTTCAACCTTTCAAGTTCAAGTTCAAGTTGAGCTTTATTGTCATTCCGCTACATGTGTGGACATATAGTGGGACGAGATGTCGTGCCTCACAGGACCACGGTGCTACATAAATACAAATATACAACACGAAGTAAAACAGTATAAACCTATACACAACTAACCTACTGTCAGCTTTGACTATACATATGCTATATATAAAAGTGGTTACCTATACATAAACAAAATAAAAAATACAAACTGTACAACTGTGCAGATGACTTCAAATACTGTACATGTGCAAAAAGAGAGACATTCAAGCAGCTGGCTGGGGAACAGTGTAAGGTGATTTGTGGTGCATGAGCCAGTAAACATACATACATTACAGTCGTGTATTACAATCAGTCTTTTGTGGGATTATGGACACACAATGGTGTGTGAAAGTGTCTAGTGCATGCAGAGGAGAGTGTATTGCTCCAGGTGGGGGGGGGGGGGGGGGGGGGGGTTTCAGAGAGGGGCGGTGTGATGTGAGTTCAGGGCTCTCACAGCCTGGGGGAAAAAGCTGTAGAGCAGTCTGGCGGAGCTGGAAGAGACTGTGGGAGGGATGGGTGGGGTCCTTCACGATACTTTTTGCTTTGCTGGAGCATCGTGTAAGGAAAATATCCAGGATGGAGGGGAGAGGGGCACCAATGATTTTTGCAGCGGTGTTCACTGTCCGCTGGAGGGTCTTGCGGTCTGCTGCACAACAGTTCCCGTACCAGACAGTGATGCAGCTGGTCAGCACGCTCTCAATGGTACCCCTGTAGAAGATGGTGAGGATGGGTGGAGGGAGGCTTGCTCTTTTCAGCCGTCGGAGAAAGTGTAGGCGCTGTTGTGCCTTCTTGGAGACAGACTTGGTGTTGGTGGTCCAGGTGAGGTCCTCTGTGATGTGCACCCCCAGGAATTTAGTGCTGCTGACTCTCTCCACAGTCGAGCTGTCGATGGTCAGTGGGGGGTGGTCAACGGGGTTTCTCCTGAAGTCCATCACAACCTCCTTTGTCTTCTCCACATTGAGGGACAGGTTGTTTGCGCCACACCATTCAGCCAGCTGTGCCACTTCCTCTCTGTAGTGCGTTTCATCGTTGTTGCTGATGAGACCTACCACTGATGTGTCATCGGCAAACTTGATGATGTGGTTGGAGCTGAACTTGGCAGTGCAGTCGTTGGTCAGCAGCGTGAAGAGCAGCGGGCTGAGCACACAGCCCTGTGGGGCACCTGTGCTCAGTGTGGTAGTGCTCGAGGAGTTGTGGCCGACCCGAACTGATTGAGGTCTTCCGGTTAAAAAGTCCAGGATCCTATTGCAGAGGGAATTGTTGAGGCCCAGCAGGCTTAATTTATTGATGAGCTGTTGTGGGATTATTGTGTTGAATGCTGAGCTGAAGTCGATGAACAGCATTCTAACATATGAGTCTTTATTTTCTAGGTGAGTAAGAGCCAGGTGGAGGGTGGAGGAAATTGCATCATCCGTAGAGCGGTTTGGGCGGTATGCAAACTGGAGCGGATCAAGTGTGTTGGGGAGGCTGGTTTTGATGTTGTGCATGACTAGACTCTCAAAGCACTTCATTATGATTGGAGTCAGTGCTATGGGACGGTAGTCATTTAGACAGGACACAGGTGATTTTTTTGGTACCGGTATGATCGTTGTGGATTTGAGACATGTGGGGATGACTGCCTGGCTCAGCGAGGTGTTGAAGATATCTGTTAGGACATCTGTCAGCTGTTCAGCACAGTCTTTCAGTACGCGGCCAGGTATATTGTCAGGACCCGCAGCCTTGCGTGGGTTAATCCTAGATAGGGTCTTCCTTACGTCGGCTGGAGACAGACAGAGTGCCTGGTCGTTGGGAGGTGTGGGCAGTTTTTGTGCAGATGTGTCGTTCTGCATTTCAAACCGTGAATAAAAGTGGTTGAGTGCATCTGGGAGGGATGTGTCGTCGTCACAGGCCTGTGGCGGGGGCTTGTAGTCAGTGATGGTCTGAATGGCTTGCCACAGGCTCCGTGTATCTCTGCTGTTTGTGAAATGATTATTGATTTTATTGCCATATGACCGTTTTGCATTTTTGATGCCACGGGACAGATTGGCTCTTGCTGTTTTAAGGGCTGCTTTATCTCCTGATCTGAACGCTTCATCTCTGGTTTTTAGCAGCCCACGAACCTCTGCTGTCATCCATGGCTTCCGGTTTGCACGTGTGGTGATGGTCTTGGTGACTGTCACATCATCAATGCAGTTTTTTATGTAAGCAGTCACAGTTTCAGTGTACTCCTGCAGGTCTGTATGGTTATTATAGGTGGCCGCCTCTTTAAACATGTTCCAGTCTGTGTCCTGGAAGCAGTCCTGCAGTGCTGAGGTAGCATTGTCTGGCCATACCGTGATCTGCTTTTGAACCGGTTTGGCCAGTTTGAGAAGTGGTCTGTATGCTGGGGTTAGCATAACAGAGATGTGGTCCGAGTATCCGAGGTGGGGGCGGGGTTCGGCTTTGTATGCGTTTTTCACTGTTGTGTCAACAAAGTCCAGGGTGTTATTTCCCCTTGTTGCAAAAGGTTCCCCTTGTTCCCCTTGTTGTGAAAGAAAATATCTTTCACTTAAGATATTTAATTTTATGTTGACTACAAATATAATTGACACCCCATATATGGTAAGGTCACATTAGCTCTATCTCTACGGATTTACATTTCATAAGGTCTATAAAAAAACTTTGTTTAGATGCTTCAACCTTTAGCTGATAATTCAGATATTATTCTTCTGAGACGTCCATGTGCCAGAAATTCATTAGGATTGCACAATGACTCTCAGCAGTGCCCATGACCTTTGTACAGCTGTCTGGGAGCAAAGTGCAGCCTTTGGTAGAGTGCTATAAAGTTCAGCGGAGACCATACTAAATCACACAGGTCAATGCAGGCACAATCACATACATAAACCGCCATAGGATGTTTGATGCAACACACTGTAATCAATATCCTCACATATACTCTGTACAACTAAAAACAGAGGAAGTTATGTATAATTCCAATGGACAACAGACCTGTGACATCAGTTCCATGAGCCTGGAACACAACAGGATTTGGAGAGGGATAGTTTAAAATCTTTTAATTGTTAATTACTGGTCAGTTGAGGTATGGAGTCTCCAGCAGGGCCCTAATTCATTAACCCTCTCACACACTAACTTGTAAAACATATTGACTGAAAGGACATGATACAGACAGGGAAAGATCACAAACTACTGTTTAATGTGTATTTTAGTTGATATTCCATTATATTTATTGTATTATTTTTGGCTTGCATACAGTAATTTAAAATATTTAAAAAATATTTAAAAAATGTCACTGTTTTTTAACTGATGGGTTGTTCATATTGTTCCACTGACCCAACACATGCTGTTGTCTCCTAAGAGAGAATTACAATTACATACAGTTATTGATGTAATTTTAATTATAACATTATTTATTAGAATTGTTCATACATATTAGCTACACACAATGCAAGAAACATTTAGTATTTTCAGAATAAAACAATATTGAATGTGATTCCAAAAAAAGTCAAAATGCAAAATGAATTAGACTGTGCTGGTTTTTGTATAATACTAAATAACAGGACATCCTCAAAAGTAAGTTTTGAGATTTATCAGCACGTTATTGGCTGGAACCACACAGACAAACACCCACTGCGTGAAATAAACAGTGATTATGACAACAGGTTCCAACTCTACTATTTTAAACAAAATCTCTTGAATCACTTAATTCTGTCCTAAACGAAGTTGACAACTGATCAATAATGACACTAAACCCTCTTCTCATCACTGGCAAATAGTTTCAACCCCCTGTGAAGAAGACGGGGTTCTGGGGAGGGCAACAGACACAAAACGGTGGAAGGGGGTAGAAGTGATGGAGAAATGGGACACTGTCCCACTCTATCCCAGTCTGCCATAGAGAGCTGCAGGACATTAAATCAACCCTGATTACCGCCATGTGTCCATAATCCTCCAAAGCCCAGGACTGCACACACACACACCTCACACTTCAGTTACCAACATCGCTTAATCAACCATATCATAAACTAGTCTATCAGCACACACTGTCATTTATATATGAATTATTAACCTACACACCTGAATTAAATTATGTGGCAACAATATTATCTTTACTACCTAAACATCACATTCGCCATGCTTTAAATGAATAAGCATTAATTATGCTACACTCACACAGAGGTGTACAAACTACAAAGACACACAAGCTCATGTTTTTCTTATCAGAACTGCTGTAATAATGCATTATGTTCACGCTCATGTCCCTAGAATCGCTGACAGAGGTGAAAATGAGCTGGACTCATGCAGGCATCAGGAGTTCTGGGATATGTTGGGATCTTTTTATGGCAGTATTGAGTGCTTTCTTAATGTTGAATTGTAATTTTTTTGTCGGACTTGTTGAGTGTGTTCTCTTGCAAAAAGGACATCGACCTATAACTGCTGCTGTATGTGGATAACAAGTCAGTGTTTGAAAAGGTAAAGGTGAAGTGAAAACTGAAGAATAATAGAGTATCAAGTAAAGAGAGACATCATTGGGTGAACTAAGCATGAAGTCAATGAACTCTGAGTGTGTCCTGTAGTAACATTTTGTCACATGCATCCCTCATTTAAAATAACTTATGCTGATGATTGCTTTATAGTCACATAAAAAAGTGAAGTAAGATAAGGACAGTACACTAAACATTACGTCTACAACTGGACATCAGAAAGCTTGGGTTGATAAGCTGATAGTTGGAAACAAATTTTGCAGGAAATGAAGGAACATTAATCAGTTTCAAAACATCCTATCATATCGTGATCATATGACAGCTGATATTCTGAAGCACTGAGGAAAAAACCTGAGTAATGTTTGTGACATCTTACATTTGATGACCCCTGTTAATGTCACAATGTAACAATCAGCAGAGATCAGCAGGGACTGTTCCACTAAACATTGCACAAGGGTGTGTGAAGTAACTGTGTTCAGACATCTTGTTTATCAAAATGAACTTAAATGTAACAGATTCTGAATACTTTAAATCCTAAGTGAGTGAGAACACTATTCAAAAGCAGCAGCTGAATAACTGTGAAGACAACACGTCTCTCCATTCATTGTCCTCACTGGCTGCAAAAATATACTCACAATGTGGCAAAACTGACTAAATAAAAAAGATTTATAAAGTAAGTCTTTAATGGGTATGAACAGTCTTTCACTGAATGAACTCGCTGGTATAAGATTGCTATAATGATCTAAGGTCTAAGGTCTCTTATGCTTATCAAGGCTGCATTTCTTTACAAGGGAAAAACGGTAATACTGTGAAACATTATTCCAATTTAAAATTCGTATTTGAATGCATTTCAAAATGTTATTTTATTCCAGTGATGGCAAAGCCGAAATTTCAGCAGCCATTACTCAAGAAGCATTTATTATTATTATCAGTGTTGAAAACAGTTGTGCTGTTTAATTTTGTGGAAATTATGAATATTGTTTGTAACAAATGTCAAAGTGTTTATTGTAACTTTTGATTAACTTAATGTATCCTTGCTAAATAAAATAATATATAAATCTTACTGGTCAAATTTTAAGCAGTGGTGTTGTTGTGAACTCTGTTCTTCTAAAGTGTAGAAAACTCAGAAGAGAAGACCAGGAGACTTCGGATTGGATCGTCAGCAGAATTTCTTTATTCTATGACATGTCTTGTTATCTGTAGTCATCGAAAATCTCATCTTAAGTAATTTTTACAGGGTATCTTATAGACAGAATTGGAGGAGGGACTTTTGGAGGTTGAGACAAAACATCAAAGAAAGCAAACATCTGAGGGAGGCGTTAGTTGGTTACGGGAAACTTCCTGTGGTCCAATAAACCTAACGAATCCACGTCTGGCCAGGACAAAGCCTATTTGCAGAACAAAGGTTGAATCTCTCAGTAGTCTGACTCATTGATCTTACCATTATCATAGAGACAAAAAGGCCCAGCTGTCTCAAGCTCAAATGGTAAGGAAGCGATCTAAAGCACCTGAATTTGCCTGACACTTCTTAATCAGGAAGTGAATTTAAATTAAACATTAAAATAAAATTTGTAATCCTTCAATTCCCCCTTTGAGAGTTCTAATAACTCTCACAAAATACAAATTTAGACACTTAAAAGTTAATTCTTGTAACTTGTAATCGTTACAGGCACATAGTACATGTTCTGTGTTGCTTATATGTAATTGCATGCTGACACAGAAACAAAACATGCAATTCGGGTCCGTGAAGTTCTTACGGGTAATAATCTTTTCTGGTTGGAACTGTCATTTCCTCGTGAGAGGCGGGAGTCATTTGCTGACAGAAACACTTGATACTGTGGATGCATAGATAGTACGCAAGTAGGAGAAACAACAGCAGAATTGCTATTTCCTTGATCCACAGCCAGGGTTTACCTAACAAGTTTCCGAACCATGAAGAATTATCTTCAGTCATCTGGTGTAATTTTGCTGAAAGACCAAGAATATCTTGTTGGATTTTGTTCAAGTTCTCTGTTGGATCCATTAACCCGGTGCAGCATTCAGGACCGATAATGGTACAGGCTCCCCCTTATGTTGCAAGAATGTAATCCAAGGCCACTCTGTTCTGTAAGATCATCATCTTGTGCGAGGCAAGAGTGTCCTTGATGTTGCCCAGGGCCAAAACCGTATCATTGGCCAATTTCTGTACAGAATCCGACAGGCTTCTGACTTGATCGAGAGCCTGCATGACACCAAACGATGGGATTAATGCTCCAAGAGTTCTTGACCACCACGTTTGTACACAAGTGAGTCCTGGAATGCAGCCATCTTTGTTGGTAGAAGCTGAATTTTGTAGATGTGGAGAACTTGAGGTGGAGTGTGTATTTTCTCTGATGGCTGGTAGGACATAAACCAGGGTGCACCTGCCATTGAATTGGCTGGGTAGGATGCTGTAGACAAAAGTCCCACATAATCACAAAGTGCCAGTCGGTGGAGGAATCATACACCACTGATTTATGGCAAAAAATTTCGGTAGGGATGGGTTCCCGTAGAGACACTCTTTTAATTAATTCTCCTCTTTCTTATCTGATGTAGTAACGTACACATCGAATTCGGTTCTTCTTTCAATCACAAAGCTGCAACGTCCACGAGGAATTTCACCCAGTGTAGTCGATGCTGGAGCATGATTTTCCATGCACCAATAGAACATCCTTGGCATGAGTAGATCTGTCATGATGGGAGTAGCTGAAGTTAGGTTGCAGGATGGTAGTCCAGGAATGCAACACGAAGAAGCTGGAGGAATTGTTACGTTGTGACATGTATCCTTGTTGTATAATCCACTGGTATGATGATCGAATAAGGTACACGTATCACATTTGGAGATAGGGTGTGCCACCCATGGGATTCCTGCTCCTACTGAAGGTGCGTGCGGCATGCAAACGTTCTTTCCAGCAAACAAGGCATTTCTTGACATATTCATCAGCTCTACGAATATGTTGTTTCTGGGGTCTACACTTTGCGTGATGTCCATGATGGTTAATAGTACGAAAATCTTGATCATGTTGATGGATGACTGAAGTTCCCGTATGTGAGTCTCTGCGTTGTGTATTTTTATTTATTTATTTTTTCTTCTTCTTCTTCTTTCTTTTCTCTTTCTTGTGTGATAGTTGGCTCGGCAATGGGTCTAGTTGTTTTCTAGAGGTTGTGGCTTCATCCGCAGGTGAGAAGGGCGGTGCATATGGATCTCAGGACAGCCATCAAATGGTATCTGCACAGAGGAAGAAAGAAACACAAACAAGAGAGAACAACGGCACAGAGCAGTATTTGTTGTGTCTGCAAACATTAGGGTTGTATCCTCTGTTCAAAATATAGTCTGCTATGGTTGTTCCTTCTTTCCCTATTTCTCAATTCCTGCGACACCTAAAGAACAGTGAGGAAAGGATGGACTAACGGAGGGGAAAGGCCTATGAGGAAATCTTCACCGCAGGGTTGCCCCCCGAAGCCTGTTGCTTTCGGTTCTTCCCTGGGCTCCTCACTGGTTCTTGTGTCTGCCCTATCCTATCCCTGCAGGGGGAGGAACAACCTTACAGTGTGACACATGAGCCCACGTTTTCCTTCCCTGACACATTACTGCAGCTGCTGTAATCAACATCACTTGATGTGGTCCGTACCACTTAGGCTCTAATGGCTTGTTTCTGAACGCCTTTATCATGACCCATTGACCTGGGATGATTGTGTGTCCACCTTCTGGTGGAGTCTGCCAACACGACTCAACTCTCTCTTTGGCACTCTGCACTGCCTTTGTGAGGTTTTCACAGTAAGCGATCAGGGCATCTGAAACAATGTGCACATCAGCATTTCTAAGATCAACCTGTCCTGATGCTTGTGGCCTATAGGGACAGTGAAGGTTCCACTTAATCTTCAACATTCTAGACACTTCCTTGACTACCTGTCCTGTGAAGTGGGTACCTTGATCTGAGTCAATGCAATCTGGTAATCCCCATCTGGGAATGAAATCAGTGACAAGACATTTAGCAGTATGTGCAGCTGTAGCACGCCCTGTTGGATAAGCTTCTACCCATCTTGAGATCAATGTTCTTCTAAATTCAGTTAAATGTGTGCGTGCTGCCGGTAAACTCTGAGATAGTCTCTCTATATCTTTAGGACATAAAGCGTTGGCAACAGTTTGTATTTGCACAACAAAAGAATTGGGAGGAACACTATCAGTTTCCTCAACATTGACTGAATTTACAGGCACATCAGTTACTGATTGGAGAGCTACATCTGTTTCAGAGAACGCTTGTAAATCAGGGTAAATGTTATCAGGCTGACTTACTTCCACATCAGTTTTTGCTGCAACTTTCTTGAGGTTCAATTTCTTGGTCAAAGTGGATACTCTAGCACGGAGTTCATTGTTCTGTTTCTCTAGCTCTGAGTTACGCTGAGACTGTTGTGTAGCTAATGTTACACTGAATTCTCTGTGACAACAGATAATGTCTTTCACATTGTTCTTACGAATATTTGCTCCTAGTACCTTTTTACACTCATCTACCGACCAAGTCTTGTCTGGATGAATCTCATATTTCTGCGTTAGTTTTTGTCTAACTTTTTCAGTGACTATTAGGTCCATTTGTTCCCCTAACAGCGTTTTGAATTCACTATCTGACCACAAAGGAGTCGCAAGACCAGTCTTTTCTGTGGTTGGAATCAGTCTAGCATTCATTCTAACCATTTTGTAAGTTTCTTCGGTACCACACAAACAAAACAAACACTTATCTGATCAACAGAGGGTACACTTGTAAAAAAAAAACTTAACTATTGTTAAATTTCCAAATTACCAACACTTCACACTTAACTTCCCTGCCTACAAAAAAAACAGAGGATAAAACTAAATTATTAGCACGAAATGCTAACCTTCCCTGCCTGAAACAGAGGGTAACTCATTTTTAGCACGTAATGCCAAAATCTTCCCTGCCTGAAACAGAGGGTAACTTTCATCTCTAAAATAAAAAAACTTTAGAGGATAAACTCTTCCCTGCCTGAAACAGAGGATACATTTAGTTAAACAAACCCTACAGATGTATGTTAACTCTTCTCTGACGGCACAGAGGATACACTGGTCTTAGGTTCTTTTGGATTAGAGACAGCCACTCACCACAACCCTTGGTTGAGAGAAAAATTCAGTCTGGGAATCTGTGTTCAGCTTGAAGTTTCGCTGGATTCCAAAAGATGCAGTCTGGATGCAGATCTTTGTTTGAGCTTGAAGTTTTTTTTCAGGTGAGGAAGCTGGAACTCTATCCGGGTCACGGCACCATCTGTTGTGAACTCTGTTCTTCTAAAGTGTAGAAAACTCAGAAGAGAAGACCAGGAGACTTCGGATTGGATCGTCAGCAGAATTTCTTTATTCTATGACATGTCTTGTTATCTGTAGTCATCGAAAATCTCATCTTAAGTAATTTTTACAGGGTATCTTATAGACAGAATTGGAGGAGGGACTTTTGGAGGTTGAGACAAAACATCAAAGAAAGCAAACATCTGAGGGAGGCGTTAGTTGGTTACGGGAAACTTCCCGTGGTCCAATAAACCTAACGAATCCACGTCTGGCCAGGACAAAGCCTATTTGCAGAACAAAGGTTGAATCTCTCAGTAGTCTGACTCATTGATCTTACCATTATCATAGAGACAAAAAGGCCCAGCTGTCTCAAGCTCAAATGGTCAGGAAGCGATCTAAAGCACCTGAATTTGCCTGACACTTCTTAATCAGGAAGTGAATTTAAATTAAACATTAAAATAAAATTTGTAATCCTTCAGTGTATAAAACTATCCTGTTGCGAAAAAACAAACAAAAACACCCTGGATCTGTAGGAAAAAACTGATTAAGGGTCACACTAGTCAGCTTAACAGTCAAGCAAATGACCCAAGACAACAACGATATCTGTTCCAAAATTCCTGAAACTCAACTTCTTCGAGGGTTTAACAGAGGATCCATGAGAAAGACAAGAGAGACGTAGAACAGATAAAGTCACACACATCCACCCCAATAATGATGTGAGCGCCTCTCACTCTCAACTTTCAAAATAAACTTCATAGAAAACAAGTTGTCTTGGGATATTTGAAACCAGCTGTCTCAATTAAAACAAATAAAGACAATTGCTCCCTTCAGTTTTACTCAGAGAGGCCTCTTAACAGAGTAACCCTCAAATGTGGTAACATTTAAACTAATTTAACTACTTAAAGAAAGCATTTTTTTCCTTAAGACAACAACTACACACAAACAAATTGTTATCAAAGGAAACTACATGTTAGATTACAAATGGGATTAAACAGCATAAGACATGTGAGGAACCACAGTGTAGTCAGCCCTAAACATAACCTTGAGTAACTTCAGCTAAAGAGGGAGGTGAAAAGAAATCAAAGATAAATGGTAAAAGGAAGGATTAGAAAGGAAAAATGAAGACGAGGGAGGCTCTGTCTCTAGTGTTTATATCAAATATATTGAACAATGTTGAAAGACCATCCAGATAATCTCAGCAATGATTAAAGACGTTTTTCTTAATACTGACCCTTAACAATAACCTATTGCAAATCACAACCCATACTCACCAGAAAAACATACCACTACCTTTTGTTTTGCATTATGCACAGTTTCCATTTGAAATTAACCCTATAGGCAGTACTTTCTGAAAGCAATTTTATGGTAAAATATATTAGCACAAGCCTCTGTTGACATCTGCCATATTGCATGACAACATGCTCTAGCTTGCAAGTAACTTATACAGAAATTATCCAAAGAAAAAGCAAGCATGCTATAGATTAAACCCGCCATATGGATAAAGCATATAGACACCACACCCATGTGCTTCTTAATCACAAAACCAGGCATTAAATACTTGTCCTCCCTAACGACTTTCACTGTTCTGGAAAGATGTTCACATACCTTGGAATGAAATTACAGGGAATCACAAGCATCAATGAGGTTAGGTACTGATGATAGGGTCAAGCTCAGAGTCAATGTTGCAATTCATCCCAAAAAGATACTTATTTTTTTATCCATACAATGAAAGTCAATGTGGTCCAGTGTTGTTTTGACTATAACAGTATGGTGAAATAGTTACAGTTTCTTTTGTGTTCTAATGAAGAACATTTTTATACAACTTTAGAAAGATAGTGTGAGTACATGATGACAGAAATTGAATTTTTAGGTGAACTATCCCTTTAAGATTTGTCATCACTGGAATTAAGAGGCCTAGATGAACCCGTTAAGGCATGTCCACATACTTGTAATGTATGTTTCAGCTGTAATTTCCCAACATTTATATGGTATATTTAAGACACCTAGATGTATTTCAAGGTAACTTCAGTTTGAAGAATGAGACACACATGCAAACGTCCATGCAGGCTCACATACTATGTCTTAACTGTGCAAGTTTTATTTGTTGTGTCAACATTGACATCTCTTAAAGAAAGATAGAAACAGAAAGAGAAAGAACAACAGAGTGACCGTCAATCGACGATGACAACTTCCGTCACCGCTTTCTATTGTGCGATCAAATGGGAGTTTGTCCTTGTCAGTCCAAGTATTTATACACACCCACAAAAACAAACGTCCCTCGGCAGAACTATTGTCAGAGAGAAACAGAAGAGAAGCAAAGAAGTGAGGGGGTGAAGTTCCGAGAGTGTGTGAGATATAAAGGGATACACTGAAATAGATTGATCCAAGCAGGCTTTCCTAAAATATTCGCAATACTCCAGTGCCACCTTACCCTGATCTATAACAGCTGAACAGCATTAGAGAACAGAGCCTTGCCAAGTACTCTCACTGCCAACGGCTGAGAGAAGAGGTTACAGATTAATTACACACAAGCTACGACTGACATGCCAAGCAAGTGCCTAAAGTGTCAAATCAACATGTGTCACCCTGGACCACAAAACCAAATTTGAGATGTATACATCATCTGAAAGCTGAATAAATAAGCTTTGCATTGATGTATGGAATGTTGATGTATTTATTAGGATAGGACAATATATGGCCGAGATACAACTATTTGAATATCTGGAATCTGAGGGCACAAAAATACAAATCTAAATATTGAGAATATTTAAAGTTGTCCAAATGAAGCCCATAGTAATACAATTACTAATCAAAAATAAAGTTTTGATATATTTAAAGTAGGAAAATTTACAAAATATCTTCATGGAACATGATCTTTACTTAATATTCTAATGATTTTTGGCATAAAAGTGAAATCTATAATTTTGACCCATACAATGTATTTTTGGAATTGATACAAACGTACTACTTAAGACTGATTTTGTGATCTAGGGTCACATATATATTTCATAACATTTATATAAATTTGGTAAAAAGATAAATACATTTATCTTTTACTAAGCATAAGCAATGATGCATTAAATTGATTCAAAGTGACAGTAAAAACATTTACAAAGATACAAATGATTTATATTTCTTGCTGTTCTTTTGAGCTTTCTATTCATCAAAAATCCTGGAAAAAAATAATGTTTCCACAAAAATATTATGATTAGTATTAAGTTAACTTTTTCAACACTAATAATAATAAAATTAAAATGTTTATTAAGCACAAACACAGGATATTAAAATGATTTCTGAAGTATTATGTGACACTGAAGACTGGAGTAACGGCTGCTGAAAATTCTAAAAATGTGTTTTTTAAATATTCTACAATATTATTTTTACTGTAATTTTGATAAAAAAATTATGAATGCATTCTTGGTGAACATAAGACTTTCAAAAACACTGTAGTGTATAACAAAATATACAGTAAACAAATAAACAAAATAAATAAGTCAATACAAAGCAAACTTTCACCATGTGCACTGTAAAAAAATGATTACGACTGAATCAACCTGACTATTAGATGAGCCACTCAAAGTATTTTTATAGGTTAGATTTGGCAGATTTTTTCAATGTTATGTCTCCAGCATGAATTTGAGGTCGGACTATCCATTTGTTAAACCAATTGGAGACGGAGAGAACAGGAAACCTGTTTAAAAATTATAATTTTCCCAAATCCATTTGGTAATGTAAAAACAATTCCAGCACCAATTCAAGATGGATGTGAGCTGTGCATTCCTCTGCTTAGAAATAACAAATGATATAACAGGTTCTTTACTCATGACAATGAACCACACGGCACACCAACACATCACTAAAATGCACATATTCATGTACAATTTTGAAATCAGTCAAAAAAAATGCCTCCAATTGTTTCCAACAGAACAATTGTCTCATCTTCCCTTAAGATGTTGTTCCTGGGAACTTACAGGAAGTAAGAATTAAAGGAGTATCTTATTATCAGATACTCACAGTGGCTGTAGTGACCGCCCTCTCTGCCGTGACCCTGACCGTGAAGAGGCAACACCGCCGGATGCCACATGACTGCGAGCACCACTCGACCAAACCTCACCAGGCAGAGGAATACACCTGTCTGAACAAAGACTCACTCCACTGATGGAACAGATGGAATATGAGCGAAACAGGACGGCCGTATGAGGAGGATCCGCAGGGAGGAGTCTGCTTGTTTATAGGATTACTCGGATTATCAACGATTGAATACAGCAGGAACCGTTTACTGCCACAAAGATCAGCCTCTCTCCAAGCTTTGACAAAACTCCTTCTGCACAGAGCGCGGTCTGCCCGGACAGACATATCCATGTGGGTCAACTCATCTCAGTGTCAAGGGGATTTTGAGCCAAATTAATTAAAGATTACAAAGAAGCTTTGAGATATTGAAATATTGTGATGCCTTAAAAGCATACAATATATCAATCCTGATGCCATTACTGTTTCACTGAAAGACAGCCAAGCAGTAGAGAGAGCTGACTTCATGACAGAACGCCTTCAGGGTGAATCTAAAAAAGCCTCTTTAATATGTCATCCTATAAAAGCAATGCCCCACATGGATCAGTCAGAATGAAATGAGAGTTGCGATCACACAAAAGATGGACACAATTGGAGCTGCCAGAAGAGATATTAAGAGTCTCATCACCAAAGCAGCTGTATTAGATTTTCTATCTTCATGCTTTTCTTTTGCTAACAAAAACATCACTGATATCTTTCTTACAGTAACTTATCTTTTTGATAAACCTAACCATGTGTCCTTTAAGAAAATCTGTGTCAATAAAGGTAAAAACATTTTTTATTAAAGGTTATTATCATCTTTCATCTATAATAAGCCTTCAGCCTCAGTATGTTTACATTACCGTTCAAAGGTCTAGGAGATCAGAAGTGACAGTAAAGTATTTTTTCCTAAATATTTCTATATCAAATAAAAGTTGTTCTGAAGACAGGAGTAATGACTGCTGCAAATTCAGCTTTGCCATCACAGGAATAAATTATATTTTACAAAAAGAAAACAGTTTGTGTCTTGACAAAAGTCTTGCATTTATGATAATTCAAATATTTTTAAAATCTTACCGACTTCTAAATGTTAGTGTATAAAACAGCTGACTTTGAGGGTCAAAGATGTGACTCTTAACCCATGTAAACATGCACAGTTCAACCCCGCTACTGTGATGTAGAGGTTCAACTCCTAACATTTCATAGCAGGATTTTCTCTGAGAAGCAGTCAGGGCATAAACGCATCCATAGATCAAAATAGATTTCCACCCTTGCCCCAGTCTACTTTAGCCCAGACTTAAATTACCCCAGAATGACTATAAATCCAGAACACAGAGTTAACAGAAGCCAAAAACAGCATCTCTGTTAGATTGTTTGTCTACAAACAACAGCGCTCCACAGGGTTATTACTGTGTGTAAGAACTGTTATACTGCTGCTAAAAAGTAGTACATTTTAATGGAATGAATACATACACCCCAAGAGGGTGATGAGGACCCTGATAAAAAGTTGAGGGGTTTTGTATCACCCTGAAAGGGTTTAATATGGACCATCTAATGACTAATGAATCTAATGAATATGGACCAAACATAATGGCTAACATTTGCAAAAAGTATACACTCACCCTTCCAATGCGTTCTTTTCTCTCGGACTACATGTCCTCTGTTTCTCCTGGTTGGGCTTCTCTGACTCTCCTAGTTATGAAAGTGATGGTAAGGGCAAGGCTGAACAGCGAGTCACATGCTGAAAGCCTACAGCACATATAGGAAATCTACAGAAACAACCGTGAGCAGTTTGAAAGCATGTGTACCAGTGACAATAACAAATGTCCCAAAGCCACTCCTGCCTGACTGTAATACACGTGTTGTTTCTGTTTTCTCGTCTAAGTGTCTTTAGACTTGCAGAGTAGGTTTGCATTATTAGAGGTTGAGGAATGTCAGCTATAGGCAATTCTCAGAAAGCCTATAGTTACAAGAGCTGAGAGCGAAGGCTCAATTACCCCTTCATTTACATAAAAAATTTCTGTAGTTTAGAGAAAGGCACTAGCATCACCAATGTCATGGGTTCTATTCCTAGGAAATACATGAATTAATAAAACGTATACCTTAAATGCAATGTAAGCTGCTTCTGCCAAAAGCATTAGAGTGAATGTAATTAAAACGGAACTGGATGTGTACAGCTGTTCACTACAAATGCAAAAAATGCGTTTAACTGTGATTAATCTAACCTTCTTAACCTGGATAATGTTCAAAGTTCAAAACTCTTAGTGTGTCTGTCTGGTTCTAAGCAACCCAGACATCATGGTGGCACATGAATAAATCACATGTTTACACTTTACAGTATAAGTCTATATTTATGAACTGTTAGTTCCCATTTGTATTGCATCAAGCATTAAAACATATTTATATTATTCACAGCTTTAACACTTCTGATTACTATAACATAATATATTTTTTGTGTGTTTGCACTACACAACTACTAACCAGGAGTAAAACCACATTGCATTGGGTACATATTGTTCATCGACAATACGTGATGCATCTGATATTACCTCTAAAGCATATGTACAGTATGTAGGCTACATTAGGCTGAATTCTTGCTCTGCAGGAAAATCCAGCTTAAGCTAGTAGATGTGGAACATGGAAGATTGTTTCAAGCTGGTCATTAGCTGGTGTAAGTTGGTAAACCATGCTGGACCAGCAACCAAGCTTAAGATGTTTTTGGGAATATGATAAACCAGCTTGCAAGCAAATATCTTAAATTGGATTTCCCAACAGGGAATAATACAATAATGTGCTAATCTATTATATTCCAGTTAAGTTTTTAATCAAAATAGTTAAATTAATTACAACTTGACTTCAAAATGTCATGTCAGTTCGATTAACAGGCATCAAGCACTTTAATAATTAGGTGACAAGTGGGCAACTCTTTATATGAGTATTATGACTTACACTACACACTAATTCTACAACTAGCTAGAGTTGTCTTTGACGTTGCTTAGAATATTCGCACATGTCATTCGCACTCACTCCTGAAACAAGCTGCAAGCGTTCAAATACAATGTTTTCGTTGAAATACAAACCTATACACATATGTGAAGTGTACATGCTATACCCGGCTGGAAACCGTCTCAAAAGCAAGAGGCTAAATAACGATTTCAAAACAACAGGCGTGCATTGAAAGCGATCGACAACATAAACACAATTAAAGTGCCAACCAAGCCTGTAAGCCGCGACGTGATCACATGACCGATCGATGTCAAAAGTACGCGGACTGACAGGACTACAATCTGTCTGAAGTTCACCAGCGAAGTTGTTTTAACGCTTTCGCGACATGCACATTTAAGTCAAACTACACGGGCAACTCTGCAAATATGACACAGAGAAGCAGCAACAGGAAATGAAGAAAGACGGCGACTTACGGAGATGTAAATATGTATCGTGAGTATCCATTCCGAGTCAGTTTACTGTCGGCTCTTGTCCTGAAGGCGCGCGGCACCTCTCTCGATTCCTCTCCCCAGCCCGAGTGAACTACACTCTGCGGCGCTGCTGCTGGCTCGGGGCCCCGCTCAGGGGGAGGCGGGAGGAAGGGTTTCACCAACGACAACAATCAGATAAGACAAAGCACACGCAGATGACTTCAGCACATGTGTGCATGTGTTTTACAGAATAAACATTCAAGCTGTATAACAATGGTAATAATATATTACAGTATTCTTTATAACATGAACACATGCAACAACAAAAAAACAAAACACATTTTTTTATTACATTTACAACTATGAATTTGACAGATTTTATCCGAACCAAAGGCCTTGGTTTCAGTGGCTAATGAACCATTCAACCATCAAAATTAACAATATCAAGATGGACACAAAAATGTCAGATACAATTATATTTAATATGACAGAATCAACTAATACTAAGCAGACACATAAAAAAAGTTCAAAGAATCAGGGCTGTTTCCCAAAAGTTGTAAGACTTGGTTTTAAATGACTATAACCATTCAGACAGCCATCAGTAGCAACAGTACCGGACATGCCACTCTAAAATGTCTTGGCAGAAATCTAAAAATTTGTAAAAATATTATTTAATATGACTGAATCGAAGAATCAGGGCTGTGTTTCCCAAAATCATTGTAATCCTAAGTAAATCAGAGACTATTGGTGCTATCAGTTTTTCCACTTGATGCTTGTGATAAATGCAGCCCAAATCAAGTAGAAATTCCTTCTTAAACTGAACAGTTTTATTTGTAACAGTGTGTGCCCAAAGGAATAGCATTTTTTCAGTCTGGCAAAGGGGAGATTTTAAGCAATTTAGCCATTATAAGAAAACAATTATTATACAAGGTGGAAAATTCATATGAATTTGTGCAATGTGATTTGTAGCAAAAAGTATGATTGTTTTTTTAAGTATGCATGACCGTCCAAACTTAAGCGTCAGTGGGGTGTGAGCAGACTAGGGTTGTTCCGATTCCGATACTAGTATCGGAAATTCCTTCCGATACCACAAAACATTCTGGCATCGGTGATTGAACCCACGTTCCGATCCGATACCATGTTCTTACATGAGACCCATAGTTATGCCCGGTAGCTTTGCCTAATGCTGCAAATCGGAAATCAACTCTTCTTTAAATACTAAAAATACTAAATACAAACACGCTGGCACAGTGCCAGTAAATCATTCACATATGCAACAAAATCTTCACCCTGGGCGACTAAATGAGGTCTAATATTAGCCACTGGCTAATAAGTGCTCAGATTTTACTCGCCAGTGTTGGAGTTGGAGGCCGTGTATAAGTTTAGCACATATATATTTTCAGAGCATCAGAGTTTCACTCTCCGTCAAGCTATCTGTGCTATTTTTCAGTTCATCTGAATGGATGCACAGCGCACCTGTATTTGACATACAGTAAGCTCTAGTGTGAGGCACACGACTCGCCTTCGCTTTGCTTTTTTCCTGCAGACGGTATAAAAGTGTATGAATGTGACTGTACAAATTAGTCGCCAGTTTGTCAAAATGAGCGCATGTTGCAGTTTACATAAATGTGTAAAATGTAACTGGCAAAATATTGTGTTTATTTTAAGTTGAGTATAATTTAGTATATTTGTTGGCATTCACTATAATAACTGTTAATATAAACCTGTATTATGTCAAGATTAAGAACTAAAGTAGAAAACAAACAGTAGTATAATGATACATAAAAAATTATATGTAAAAAAAAAATTGTGAGAATATGGTTAAGACAAATATATTTATTGATGTAAAATCAGGCCGTGAGTTTAAGGTAAATTAATTTATCATTTGCAATACTTCATTTGTGATGTATAGGTTGGAGTGTCCATGTGTCCATGTTTTACATAGGGATGACTAAAAAGAAATTAAAGCTAAGATTAGCAGAGCATACAAATCTGTAATTCTCAATATTCTATGGCCTTACATTATAGAGAAACAAATCATGATAATCCCAATACATTTAAAACAGTGGGTATTATAGAGCATATTCCGGGGTCATTTAGAAGAGGAGATGGGATAAAAATTTGAAACCATGCTGGATTTACACTTTGAAAGGAACACAATTTCCAGCTTTAAATGGAGAATTAGATTTTTCTCTTTTTTGTAATTGATTTCTTTGTTTGTATTTAATTTATTATGTATTTTTTGAGATTACTATATATTTATTATTATTATTATTATTAATTATTTTTTTCCCTAGTTTGTTATTACTTGTTACAGTGTCTTGAAATCATTTGAATTTATTGGGTATGATTATAATTACGATAAGTAATTATCTCATTGTTGCTTCGATGCTTGTTCCAGTGACTAGCATGTGATGAACTGATTGTTTAAATTAACTGAGTGTGTTTGTAGATTGGCACACACCCTGATGAAGTCGAGTTAGCCACAATATGATGATATTTGAGATTGAGATCTGTCTGTCTGCCTGTTTATACACCGTGTGGTGGCTCAAAGACTCCTTACAATTCCCCCCAGACTGTTTCTCAGAGTGTGGGGTCATACAAGGGTGAACTCGCACTACCACCGGAGGTTATTCAGAAGTCACCAGCGTTCACCAGTCTTGAACTAGTGTGGGGCTAGTGCTCAAGATGACCAGTGACTTCACAAGGCCCCTCCCTGTAGGTTTGAGGATAAGCCCACCCCATCCCACAACCCCCACATGCTCTGTCCCCTCATTGTAAATGACCTATTAAAGAACACAACACCATGGTAAACAAGATGAATGGCTTTTTTTCCAAACCATCTCACACTAATCAAGGCTTTCTGTTTGAACCCCCTTTCTTAAGTCTATTAGATCATGTTAATTTATTAAAGTCAAACTGAAGAATTAAAATGGTCATTTGTCACTGCGCTCTTTGTGTGGGCTTAATGGTGGCACATGGTGTAAGGCCTGCAATTTGTTATCCTCTCCTTTTTGCTCTTGTTTTTTTTTTTTGCCATTTTTGGGGATAAACACGAAAATAAATCACATTTCACTTAGTTTCCGGTGGCATTAGTGTCTGCTAATAATACATTTTTATACACTTTGCTCAATCATTTCATTGTTATTGATGGTACACCCAAGTACACCAAAAACATTTATCTATTTAATTTACTCATCCTCATGTTATCCCAAGCATATGACTTTCTTTTTTCATTGAACACAAAAGAAGATATTGTGAAGAATGTTGGTAACCAAAGAGTTTAATTTTCCAATTTACTACTGTATTTTTGTTTTCCTTATAATAGAAGTCAGTGGGAACAGAAACTGTTTGCTTACCAAACCAACATTCTTCAAAATATCTTCTTTTATGTTTGACAGAAGAAATAAGTAATACAGGTTGTAATTGACATTGAGTTAATGAGAGAATTTTCATTTTTGTGTGGACTATCCCTTTCATGTAGTTTGTTGTTTTTATTTTTTCTGCCTCTTTTAACCTCCATCGTGTATCTTTTGCCACCTTATCTCGAAGTTAATCAGCCACACACTCTTTCTTACACACTAGCAAACACACTCACAGTCAGAGCTGTCAGTGAGCCAAAACGTATGCAGTAATCCCTTTGTATTCACAAACCCATCCAGACAAACAATGTGTCCCAGCCATATCCCACCCCCAGCACACCAGACCTAGGCCACATGCTAACTCTACATCATCCACACTAACCAAAGGATGAAGACAAACAAGTTTGTGTCAGTGTGTGATTTACTGTAACATATTTCTCTCTCTGACACACGTGCATGTTATGAAATGTCTTTCTATTAGGAAACTGGTAACCCATGTGCCAATACTCTCCTTCCAGTCTGTTCTTCTTCTCGACACTCCACTCATATGTTCTCCAAATCCTCCACAAATCCCCCTCACACAAGCTGAGATGATAAGTTTCTCTTCTGTTGTCACTTGGAGGAGAAAATGCTCAACAACTGTGTTCAACATCATCAATCTCAGAGGACATCCATCACACAAACAAAAGACGAAGTGAGCAGAGGGCTATGTTTGTGAAATATCTGTTTGCTAACTCTCTTCTGCTCTTTTCTATCTTTAACCTCCATTTTTTATTCAAACCTCTGCTTTCTCTTGAGGTAAAACACCCACAGAGATGTAAGTGCAAATGGAGCACAGAAACTGAGGAGTGGGAGTGATTTTATGGAATTGTGATGACAGACAGGAATCCTTCAGTTTTAGATATACATCGATCTTCATCTGTTTTCCAGCAGGAAGCTCTAAAATTGTACTATATGCTTAGCTTTTTTTGCATTACTCGCTGCTTTTCTTCTAATATAAGATCTCTCAAACTAACTTTCAGTTGGGTTATGCTTTTTTGCCTGCTTGTCGATTTAAGTTTGGTGCAGTAAGCACGATTTTGAACCAACAAGTTCCTGTGGCACCATAAAGACATGGTGATCAAAGCTTTAATACATTACAAATGGATGTTCTTGACGTGTGTTACATTAACCTTAATCCTCAAACTGTTTCTGGGAGGGGGCTGGTGGGTTTACACAATTAACCTGAATAGACCATACTGCTTCGTGATTGGCTGAAACAGAGAAAACAATCCACAAAACCCTCTTACTCAAATGATTGTATTTGAATGCTTTTATTTTAAAACACCCAGAATGAATGACTTGTATGGTGCTTAACATTGCTGTTTTAGCCATAAAACCGAACCTATGTTCACATAAACTGGTGAGTACAAGCAAAAAGAAAATATTATTTTAATCTGACTTGTTGAACCACACACGCTCACACGATCTATGAAGGTTTTTTTTTATTTTTAGTATGCAAATGGCTACATTTCAAATACAAATTGTAGGTTTACGTTTTTTGAAAACACAAGAACAGGCCATGGGTAAAGTGTGTCCAGCTGAGATTTTTGAAGACCACCTCAGGTTAAGCTGACAATGTCCTGGGAAGACCAACGGGATTATAGCTATGAACACCTGTTCCAGATCTTCAATCCAGCCAGTGCGACCTGATGCTCTGACATTTAGAAACTTAACAAGGAATATGAAAAGCCTATAAGCAACCTGTTCTACTCTTTCAGATGGTTGGTTTTACAAAACAGTTTTAAAATTCCTAGATATTATTATTTCATGTATTATTCCGTTCCTATTGTCAGTTTGATATAATTGGTAACTTATGTGCCTGTTAATTTTTTATGGTGTTCTATTGTCACTCAAATGAAGAATTAGCATACAATTATTCTTACTGTGTGAAAACATAATAAACTGCAGATCTTGTATAATTTATCCAACGGTAATGCTTTAAATAGGATATCCTGTGTGACAAGGTTTGGCTTAATAACACGTCAAATTGTCATCTTTCAAGCAGTGATTACATGTCTATATTTTCAAATAACCCACACGATCTCTATCTAGGCTACAGTGATTAAATGCCCATTGTTTTGCTATTCGAAATAGTAATTTAACTGCAGTGTAAAGCTTGGGTTTAAAAATGGAGATCTGATATTAAAACAAAATATCATGCAACCTTTAATAAATCTTAAACACAATGTTAACATTTCATCATAATTTAGGCCTAGCTATCTGTTAAATGCAATTATTTTGTTGGATTGGCAAAATAATCGTGCTTTTGAGTCAATTTTTATATTGTCACGAGCTGGGCAGAATTTGCATTGAATCATTGAATCAAATATGACCAATGAGCTGAGAACAAATAAGTGAACTATATTTGGAATGAACCGAGTTATTTGAGCAGAAGTTCCAAATAAAACGCACTGGAAATATGTTTATAATCAGGTTTGTCAGCACGCATAAAAAATAGTTGGTTTACGATATTTTGTTACAATGTGAAAAATATATGTTTATTGTTTAACACCAATTATGCCTGTCATTAGATTTTTTAATTGATTGAAGCATATACTGCAACAAACGGAACTGGAACACATGAAATTACGATATTCAATGTTATTAATAAACAGGGGCGGGCGTTAAGTAAGGGGGCAGTAGGGGTCTGTACTGAGACGTTTCAGCAAATGTAGGTTCTTTAAATTAACTCTTCAAACGAACCGATTCACTAAAATGAGAGTGCGAAATTGCTAGAAGACCGACTGTCTACTACCACCATGTGGTGTAGAGATGAAAAACAAGCCGGTTACAAAAAGGCTTGTGTATGACCCACTCCGGCACCCGTAGACTTACCGTAAAACAAGACGTGTACTTGCAGTGTTGTTGTGTAGTTTCATCAGAATCGGGAAATGCGAGTATTTACAACTTCACGCATAACTCATCGATAACTAGTGTTCCTCATCCGACTGCCTTTTAATCCTTACTAATGTTTTCGTGGCACAATGTCGTCAGATTTGCTGTTAGATTTCGTAAATCCACCAATGATGAATAAGGAAGTGGGGGATTTTTGCATCGATCAGGATGGAGAGTGGGGTAAGATACGCTTTGTAGAAATATCCATCACTGCGCGTGCTGCTCGCGATAAACGCCAACTTCTGTATTTACTTATAGTTAAGTGTCTGTACGTAAAGAGTGTCTTTATGAAGCGACTTATATGTATATAGTCATTTTCCATTTGCTGTAACTTGGATAACTGACCTGTCTCCCACTCATCCGCATTGTTGTTTTTTATGGCTTCAATTTTAAAATGTAACTGTTAGTTGAATAAAAAATATAAACATGATAAAATATGACCTTCGTTTATTTAACTTTGTGTCATTACACGTTTATTTTGGATAATACTTTATGTATTTATGGTCATATAATATTTATATTCATTCGTATAGTTCATACCGTATTGTGAATATACTAGTAAATTAAAGCGTGCCAATTAGGGTTTGGTTAACATATAAAAGAAAGTTGAATTGAAACCAAATTACTTGTTACATAACACCTCAGTGTGAATAGTTCCAGGTAGTAAACAAACCTACAACTCAAAATAAAATTGTAAAATGTATAAATTTTTTATTTCCTGTCTTGGTCTCATGCTTTCAGCACTTGGTTTGTTGGCTTTACTACTTTGTTTTGCATCAATCTGCCTTTGATCATACTTAAATTCACACCAATGTCCTTTACTTGTGTAGATATCAGTTTGTTTGATGAGCTGGAAGATCTTGGGGATGCTGACGAGCTTCTGGAGGCTCTGGTGCAAAGTGTAGGCTATGTGAGTCAAACCCTTGCAAAGGCAATCTGTCAAAATATGTTACATGTTTATCAAATATGGGTTTAATTTTTTTTTTTAGAAAATCAGAGTGCATCTTTTAAAGACTAACAAGTCTGTGTATTGCTTTTTTTTTTACGCGGCTTTAACCAAAGATTTGTTGAAAAATGTAAGCAATTTAAGCATTTTGGATCTGATCTCTATAGGACACTTCTGTTCCTGACCTGAACTTTGGCATGGAGCCCCCAGCGTGGAACTCATATGGCTGGAGAGAAATCGGTAGCCCTCGATCAGGTACTAAGTTTTCAGTAGATTGGACAACCTTTTCAAATGTTCCTGAATGTCTATAGCAGCAATAAATTCAACGTAACTTGATATTTCTGAGAACTGCTTCAAGTATTACGAAATGAATGAAAGCATTTCTATCCTTTTTCTCTTTATCTGCTCTCACAGATGGTGATGTGACCATGGACTCACTGTCACCAAACCACACGCTCAGTTCAGTGTCCTCACCGGCATCAGTGGAGCCCCACTCACCATATTCCACACAGGTGAGTCAAACTCCACCCCAAAACAAATAAGCAGCCCTTTAGCATTTCTACTCGCTGAAATTAGCATCTTATTTGTCAGGGAGTAATTTAAAAAAATGTCCAGTGTTTTTGGACTACAATTATAATATATATTATACAATTAAAATATAATATCCTGCACCCTTTTTTTTTTACATGTATCAATATGCGAAGTTATATGTAATAATTAATGAGACACAAAATTATACTTAATGTATGTTATAATATAATGTATAACTTAATCAGTCAGAGGCGCAGATGGTGTGTGTTTGAGCTTCACTGATCCTGCCAGCTGCTGTAGTTCAGAGATCAACGGGGCAGACACGCACATACACCCATGTGAATTAGGTGTCTAATTAAGACTCCAGTGTGTTAATGAATGTCTTAATCGGCTCTCAGCACATCATCAAACTAATTAATCAGTCTCACATTGAGAAGTGTCTAGTCTTATTTTGTGATGTGTGTTGACTCTTCAAAATCAGCCAGTGTCCCTTTCAAGGTTTCAAAGAACTATAATGTCACTAATGCACATTGTTTTAGCAAAATCCTAAACACTAGAATCTCAGTGTCACCTCACAGTTTTGATGAAAGTTAGTGTATTATTTAACATGATATATAGTTGATATAGTTTGCATAACATACACTGAATGTTAACTCGTGTGTGTTGTTTTGTTACTGAATGATGCAACATCCTGCAATGGGACATATACACGAACAGGAAGGGATGTATAGGAAGCATGTTATTGCTTTCTGAAAATAGATGAATGGGCGAATGAAACTAAGTGCAGGGGACTAGATGCATTTTATAAGTTTAACTATTTTGATCATGTTTAAAGAAACATGTCACATGACTGGTTATAACTAGCAAGGCAATGATTGAATACGCATCAGAACATAAGGTAGTAGTGGGTGGTATCAGGTGTACTGTAGGTATTTATGCATTTATTGATCAGTCGTTTGATATGCGCAAAGTCTGCAAACAGTTAAGCAATGATTCGTAGACTTCTTCACCATCTGGATTCGCACCCCAGTATTCTCATGCTTGAATGCACTTTCAGTTCTCTTTTCTTCTAAGTACCCTTACTGACGGCTTTTCATTATACTCCTACCTTATGCTGCTATACTCGCTAATTTTGTTTCTTATTTTCTATATTCTTTTTTTTGAAGGATGAGGCACTGTCTCCAGTCTCCTGGCATTCTCAGCCCTCTCCGCTGTCTGTCTGCTCTGACACAAGCAGCTTTGCTGAGACGAAGCCTTCCAAGAGGACCAGCCAGTCAAAAGGTAGGTGAAGTACATTCATTTCCTTCTTTGAATCATTCTTCTTCAATTTGTAATATGATGACACATTTGTTCACACAGCAAAGCTTCTCCAGGCAGCGAAGAGGCCCATTCAGTTTAGCCCCAAGGTTTCCATTCAGCCTAAACCGCTCATTACCGCGGTGCCCATCTCTCATGCAGCTGCCCCCCTTCAGACTAAGACCATCATCATCCAGCCTTTTCAGACTACAGTTCTGCCTGTAGTAAAACCTCCACCAGTCACCATTCAACCAGCACCCCCTACAGGTAATGAAGAAACCCATTCTGCCGCACTTTAGTCTGATATGTAATAGGACGTTTTGGTATGTGTGATCATTTTTTATTATTTTTGTTGATCACGTTTTTGTTGCAATGAGTGGTGTATTTTAGGCTGTATTGCAGCCCTCGCTGCATGCTTACAAAAGACCAGCAGATGGCACTAGGCATCAGTTTTTGTTTGTGCTATTGGTGGGTGACTCATTTTAAAGCCTATCTTCAGGCAGGAAGGGTTTTGTTCTATTTAAGTAGCTATTTGCTAACATATTTGCCTCAAACAAAATGCTTCATCTTATAAATATTCAGTGCCTTGAACTTTGGGAATTGCTTTTTGTGACAGAAAATCTGTCTTTAATATAATGTGCAAAGACGTAATAACCATAGTACCATAATGCATACATGTATTATTACTTTTTTTTTATTCATAACAATAATTATTATTATTTTGATATGATATTATTTTGATAAGGATAACGTTCCAAAATTTTTATAAAATAAAATGCATACTATATATATAAATATTAGTGCTGTCAAATCAATTTATTGCGATTTAATAGATTCCAAAATACTTTACTTTTACATTTATGCATTTAGCAGACACTTTTATCCAAAACGACCTCCAGTGCATTCAGGTTATACATTTTTGTCAGCATGTGTGTTCCCTGGGAATTGAACCCACGACCTTTTGCACTGTTAACACAATGCTCTACCACTAAGCCACAGGAACATGTAGCTCAGTAGTAGAGCATTGTGTTAGCAGCGCACACTTTACATTCCAAATCTTTACATATGTGTGTACTCAACATAATATACAAAATCTTTATGGAAATCAACACTGACTAAGAATGAATGTGCTAATGTAAACGTACAAATAGAATAATTAACAGTTGCCAATTGAATTAACATATTTATATATATATATATATATATATATATATATATATGTTAATTCTAACATATATAAATATGTGTGTATATATGTGTGTATATATATATATATATATATAAAGATATTTGTACATTTACATTAGCGCTTTCATTCTTAGTGTAGTCAGTGTTGATTTATTTAGATTGAGCACAGTAGGAAAAAGATTTCGGAGTTCTCTGATGAAATGATTGACTCTGTTTAATGTCTTGAGTGTTAAACTATGGCTGCCAGGAATCTGCGAGCATCAGTATCCGTTTCCTCATGCGTTTTATAAACCTTTACCTCACACACCTGGAAACACAAGCGGAACAGAAGGCAAGAGCAGCCTGAATTTAAATCTTATGCTTTACCCATCTTATATGAAGCACTAGAGACTTGGTACTTCAGTATATCCAAACAGTCACTTCTCGTTCAATTTTTAGAACTGTATGACCTGTTTCTTAGAATAATGCCTTATGTCTCGGCACAGTTTGGTTTTTAAATGGTACATGACACAAAGCACTATTTGTGATTTATTCGTGTATATATAGTTTTTTATATAGTAGGAGCCTTTTGCGAAAAGAGAGCTTGTATATGTATTGAATCCATCTGTGCGAAAGATTGTGGAAGTGCACTTTGAACTGATTGCGTTCTGCTACAGTGATTATTTTCTGGCTAACCGCTGAGCTTTGATGCAAGGTTAATTGTAGTTTGTTGGGAGACTGATGGGTAAGTCAGTGGGTGGCTGAGAGAATGGAAGTCGTTCGGAATGAAGGATGGTGCTTAGCACAACTGTTTCCTTTTTTGATTAAAACTGTTTTTTTCTCCTTATGTTTATTACCAGTTTATGCTTTCAGAGTGTTGAGATTAGTGATTCGTAAAATCCGTAGTGAAGAAAATAGCAACAAGTGGGACTCAACACATTTCTTACTTAATTTGAATGGTGAAGTGTATGTAAACAGTATGCTTCACTTGCAGGTCGGCGAATGCTGCTATCTCAGTCAACTCAGGTTATCCAGCTTCAGACGCCTCAGGCGGTGCCCATGCATGTAGTCACATTGCCAACACTGGCTCAGGACAGAACCGTCTCTGTTGTTGCACCAGTAACAGCATCTCCTGTGGTTGCCATGACACTGCAGAATTCCACCCCTGATGATGATGTAAGTTTCTACATGACCGCAAAACACTGGGTGTTAAATTGGTTAAGGGTGCTTTTGATGTATTTTGTGACTTCTAAATCATCAGTGCATATGTTTCCAGTCAGCTGTCATTCAGTTAGTTCAACAAGTTCAGTTTTGATATTTTTAGCAGCAGAGCTAATGTGCTGACAGCTTGCATTGCTGCAGTTTTAAGATGGCACCATCTCTAAAAAGTTGTGTAAGATTGCGAAGTCAATTAATTTATGGCAACTCATCAACTAGTTATAAAAAAAAAAAATATCCCAATTTAGTGTGCAGTTCTCCCAGGTCCAGATCTGCATCAAGAAAGAGCTGTTATGAGTCTTCAGTTTTTCAGAAAGTCAGATGCTTGACCGTGAAAGTAAAAGACTTGGTTGTATTCATGTAAAAAAAAAATGTTGTGTGTCAAATGACCTGTAAAATAACGAGACCAGAAGAGCAGCAATTTTGTTGAACGGCAATGGACTGATGTACAAGCTAACATGATTTGCTTTGGCTTGTAGATTAGATGGCAAGTGTGGTTTGCATTCATAATAATCTCCATGCAAACATTCAATGAAGTGTTTGCAAATATTTAAGTTTTTATAGTAATAACTTTTGCATTGTCTCATATGTGAATTATCTGTAATGATCTTAAAGAGGAATTTTAAATATCAGCTGTCAGTGAAGTACTGCTACAAAAACTTGCTCTCATCCGGAGTACCTTGTTACAGAACACTTTTGGCCTGATAATTCACTTTGGACCCACATACAAAAAAAACATCAGCCACCTTTTGTAATAATATAGTATTTTCTCAAGTTGTGCTTAGGGGTGCGCCGATCCGATATTCAGGATCGGTATCGCTTCGATACTGGCATTTTCTGCTGGATCGGGGTATCTGTCTAATGAGACCAATCCAAATTCGATAGAACTTTCCAGGAATTATATTGTAACCGTAACATGTAATTGTGATAAAAGATTATTTTTATTTACTTCAGTATGGAAGAAACCCTCAGCATCTCAGTAATACTAAGTATAGCATCAGTCTTTAATTCTAGTGTATTTGCTCAAAGCTTTACAGCTGCTGCTGTTATTTCCTCTCCCAAAAATGTTAATTGATTGACATCCTCAAAAAGTGTGACTGAGCAGTACTTTCCACATTGCTTTCTTTGTTTGGGTGTCTTGACATGGCAACACTGGCTCGACCAATAGCATGAGTTTGGGGTGGGGCTTTCCTGTTTTCCATACAGTAGATTGGGGTGATTTGGAAGCATGTTTGATAATAATGGTTATAGTTTAATAGTGCTAGTTGTACAAATTACTCACTGTGACTTTAAATAAATATGGAGAACAGGAAAGATAGAGAGTGAACCTGAATGACCATGGATCTGGTTTTACTTTAATAGTATTTACTCATCAAATGGTTTCTTAAACAAAAGCATGTGTTCTTTCATATGTGCTGTCCTGACATCAGCGAAAAGCCCTACCCAGATGTGAGAAATTAAACTCTGTTTATAGTTCAGAGAGGAGGAGGGGGTGTTATTGTAGAAATAGTAGAGAGAGACACATTAGGACCTCTAGGTGAGAAGAGCACGTATTGCTATAGTAGGGATAACGTTGGATAACGATGCAAACAAGGGACCCCATTATATATTGTTTAAAATTGAGTGTTGCATTTTATACAGAACCATATTGATGTAGTTAAATATTTTTTCACGATGCTTACATTTAAAAAGTTACTAGAATCTTAAGTTGTCTTATAATTTACCATATAAAGGTGTTTATTGTATTTTGTCCCTTTAAAAAAAAAAAAGAATTGAATAATTTGAGATCAAACAAGGCTGCAGTACTGCTATACTGCTTTGGGCAGTCGTGGCCTAATGGATAGAGCGTTGGGCTTGAAACCCAAGGTTGTGGGTTCGAATCCCGGCTCTGGCAGGAAGTGTCCACGACTGAGGTGAGACCCTTGATCAAGGCACCGAACCCCCAACTGTAATGTCGGCTGCCCACTGCTCCACTTGGATGGGTTAAATGCAGAGAACACATTTCACTCCTCATTATACTCTGTATAATTGTGTATGTAAGCTCATCTGAGCTTAATTTGTATTTGTTTGTATGGACTCTCTAGGGGTTGTGAAGCTCTTGTTGAAAACCTCTTTTCTTTGGTAGTAATAGTAGATTTCTGAAGAATCATATGACAAATTCAACTTTTCCATCACAGGAATAAATTACATTTTGAAATATATGAAAATGGAAAGCAGTTATTTTGTATTGTAATATTTCATAATATTATTGTTTTTACTGTTAGCATCAGTCCCTGTGTCCTTAGACCAACAGTGAGCTCATTATTTTCCATTAAAGTATTTGTTCCGACATACTGTAGATTCAACTGACCTCAGATTAATTAAATGGAGTTCAGGATTAGTGCCAAATTCCTGTGCATTTAGTGCTGTCTTTTCCACATTGGAGGTTATTACAGCTTTCATTGCCAGCTCTTTTCAAATTCTCTGAATAAAAAAAATAAAACAGAGCACCTGTGTGTACATAAGTTTGGTTCATTTGTAGATTTGGTGACATTGATTGGGAGAGAACAGTGAGGGAATAGACCTCCATAGAAGTACTGATAAACACAGGCCATGTAGTAAAAACATTGCTGGCTAATGTCAAGAATTACAGCTCAACATCAGGCTTTTTAACAACAGTTGTGTGAGGAATCACAGTCAGCCAGATAAAACACATTTCAAATATTTTAATCCATGTCAACAGCCTAGTTGTTGTTAGACTGTAAAATGTTAATTTTTAGAGTTTTACTCATTGCTTATGTCTTTTGATAAAAGTGATGTGACATGTGGCCAAGTATGGTGACCCATACTCGGAATTTGTGCTCTGCATTTAAATTATAATGCAATTATAATTCAACTTTATTTATAGTACTTGTGCACATTGCATATTTCTTAAGCTTAAAAAGTGTTTTAATGTCAATATTGAGGATCAATCCTTGATTGAGGATTGTATGATCTTTGAATAATATGGATCTTTAAATGCAAGATATTTAAAGTGTACGTGAAGCATACTTGCAATAGTTCCACTTTAGCACAATCAGATATACTTCCGTATATCTTTAGTTGGATTTCAGCACTACTTCTGCACAATTAAAGTGCATTAAAATTAGTTAGTTGTTCCAATTTAGTAGACTTTAAGTATACCAGTTTATTATACTAAAAGTACAATTGCAGGTTATTTTTATTAAGCACATGCATATGTTAAATGTATTTGTAGTTTACTTAGCATGAAATAAATATATTTCAAGTACATTTTAGTATATTTATTTTTCACTAGGTGATGCATCTTAATTATCATAATGATTAATCTTTATTGTCATGAATACATCTTCATTATCATTGCCTGGTCAGTACCTGCTGTGATTCATTGTCCCACCTATGTGGGCAGTACATTGTTTACATTGTACACCCTAATAATGGAGTCATATAAATGCATTTATGCATTTATTAATGCGGCAGTATCATTATAGTCCAGTATTTACATTGCAGTCATTATGTAGCACTTGGAAGCACCTTGAATGCATATGGTAGAGGAAAAAAAAGAATAATATCACATTGTAGCTGCTTGCTCCAAATCACCAGTATATCCATCCATAATTAATTTTATTACAAGCACAGAAGCATTATTCCGCACATGCCATTTAAAACGCAATGTGGCATAGCACAGTTGTTTTGAATAAGCATTATACTGCTCTGGTGTTGCCCAACTGAATGGAACATGTATATAAAGTTCCTATGTTTAAAACTCCCATGGTGCAGCAGTCTCGTGAGTTCTGTTTCCGACAGTGTTAAAATATGTCACATTGAGTTAGATCCATATTTTATCATTATTTAGTGGATTAGTATCAGCTGTGCAACAGCCCCATGCATGTGGATTTCATTCCCATCTGCACATTTATGTGGTAGTTCATGGCCTGTGTGACACATTGTTCAATGTATTCATTTCACACAAGCTGTCATTTAGACTCTGTCGTGAATGTCTGGGCAGAAAGAGAAGCAAAACAACTTTTTCCGGCATTTATAGCAACAGTTATTGTCTGCAGATACACCAGTGGTTTCCTTGTAAAATCCACATTTGCACGTTGCAATTCCGCAGGTTTCAGATTCTAGTCTGTAATTAAATCGTCTTATGTAATTTTAGAAATATCATTCTCCAAAAATAAGTTTCAAATGTAGACTTATATGATATGTTTGGAGGTGTGAATAGGTTGAAGAATATCTAATGTGTTTTAGTATGAAAGTAATGACTGAGTTAGATTGTTTTGGCGTTAGGGGGAATATGATGAAAGACTTGCCTCTGTAGCCTCAACGTCTGTCGGCTTTCAGAAAAAAAAAACATTTTAACAGAGCCACATGTTCACTCTCGCTCTCTCCTGCTACTTATTTTGTTCTTTGTCCTAGAGAGAAGGGGAAAAATGAAGTGATGCCTTAACCTTTATGCATTTCATACATCTTATGTAATTGGGCTCAAGGATAAAAAAAAAATTGTCCTGCTTGTAGGATCATATATACGTACCCATTTTAATGTGTGTATGTATCAAAAATGTGTGTATATATATATGTGTGTGTTGAATCATTATGATACACACATAATTATATGTGTATGTTTCTGTATAGATGTTTATGTATGTGTAGAATATGTATATATACATCTAAAAAACGTTAAATATTTGAATATCGTGAAAAGGGTCAACATTTTTTGTCATTCATTGCAGAAAGTGAAACCCATATATTATATAGATGCATTACAAATAGAGTGAAATATTTCAAGCCTTTATTTCTTGACATTTTGATGATTATGGCTTACAGATAATGAAAACCACAAATTTAGTGTCTCAGAAAATTTGAATATTACATAAGATCAATAAACAAGTATATTTTAAACAGACATGTCAGGCTTCTGGAAAGTATGTTCTTTTCTATGCACTCAATACTTGGTTGGGCCTCCTTTTACGTGAATTACTGCATCAATGCGGCGTGGCATGGAGGCGATCAGTCTGTGGCACTGCTCGATTGTAATGGAAGACAGGTTGCTTTGACAGTGTCCTTCAGGTCATCTGCATTGTTGGGTCTGGTGACTCTCATCTTCCTCTTGACAATACCCCATAGATTCTCTACGGGGTTCAGGTCAGGTGAGTTTGCTGGCCAATCAAGCACAGTAACAACATGATCATTAAACCAGCTTTGGGTACCTTTTGGCAGTGTGGGCAGGTGCCAAGTCCTGCTGGAAAATGAAATCAGCATCTCCATAAAGCTTGTCAGCAGAAGGAAGCATGAAGTGCTCTAAAATGTCCTGGTAGATGGCTGCGTTGACTGCGGACTTCAGAAAACACAGTGGACCAACACCAGCAGATGACATGGCAGCCCAAATCATCACTGACTTCAGAAACTTCACACTGGACTTCAAGCAACATGGATTTTGTGCCTCTCCACTCTTCCTCCAGACTCTGGGACCTTGATTTCCAAATTAAATGCAAAATTTATTTTCATCTAAAAAGAGGACTTTGGACCACTGAGCAACAGTTCCAGTTCTTTTTCTCCTTAGCCCAGGTAAGATGCTTCTGATGATGTTTCTGTTTCAGAAGTGGCTTGGTTGCCCTTTTCCTGAAGCTGTCTGAGCGTGATGACTCTTGATGCACTATCTCCAGCTTCAGTTCACTCTTTGTGAAGCTCTCCCAAGTTTTTGAATCAGCGTTGCTTGACAGGATTCTCAAGATTGCGGTCATCCCTGTTGCTTGTGCACCTTTTGCTACCCAAATTCTGCCTTCCAGTCAACTTTGCATTTAATATTCTTTGATACAGCACTCTGTAAACAGCCACACCTTTCAGTAATGACCCTCCGTGACTTACAGGAGTTGTTACCCGGGGAAAAGAATGTTGCAATAATTGGGTGCCAATAATTGTGGCTAACATGATCTAGATAAAGCATTTATTTCACAATGAGATTTTCTCCCCACTTTCTATTGCTTTACTTCAATGATAGGTTAGAATATATATATTTATTTTTATTAAAGATCAAAAGAATACAATTAATATTGAACTAATTATTTTCACAGCCGCCTTCGTTCACAATTACCAACGGTGCCAATATTAGTGGAGGGCACTGTATATAAATGCTTATTTCTTTGGGTTTGTTTTTACACACTGATATAATTAATAGTTAAAATAATAACACCAACCCACCCATGTCACAGACAGTGATGTAAGGATTGTCGTTTAACTGTTTTGTAGAAATATTTATTCAGTGGATTGTATCCCTTGGTTACAAGCCAACAGTTTTCGTGGGAGAAACTGTTATCTTCAAAAAACACAATCACTTGATGCCAATAAGTTAATTTTTTTAATTTAAGAATAGGTCAAGAGTCTTTTTTCCCCCTGCGCTAATGTCACGATTGTGCAGTGGTAAAATGTGAAGGCCCATTGAAACTGTCACAGCTCATAGAGAGTTGTTGAGTGTGTGTGGTTTAACTGGGGCTGCTTGTGGTTTGGCCTCAGAGGAGATTTTGGGTTTGAGGGGGGTTTAGGAGGAATTGCAGTGCAACAGTAAAACTGGCAAGTGGGGCAGGTGTCTTTGAGCGTGTGTTTATGTATGGCTGCTTGTGAGTTATTGCGGCGTGGAATGTTTTAAACAGCTGAATGCTGATGACGGTATAGCAGATTGAATGTAATGCTTTGTTATAGCAGTTTAAGATGAATGATCTTTGGCAAGACAGCCTGTGCTGTGTCAAGCAGATTTTATTCCATGCCCCAGAAGACTATAGGCTCAGACTCTTTATGCTTTTCCTTTACACACTATTAGTAAACCAATATATTACCTGACTGATTAATTGGCCAGTATGTGTTAACTGCTCGCCAAGACGGTACAAATACAGTAAAACATTAATACTGTGCAAAAATTATTACAATTAAAAATAACTTTTCTATTTCAGTATATTTAAAAATGTAATTTATTAATGTGATGGCAAAGCTGAATTTTCAGGATCCATTATTACATTCTTCAGGGTCTCGTGATCCTTCAGAAATAATTATACTATGCTAATTGGGTGTGCTGGCTAAAGTTTTTTTATGAAAACCGTGGTACATTTTTCAGGATTAATAGACATTCTCTTTTTTTGATGAATAGAGAACATTCAAAAGAACAACATTTATTTGAAATGGTAATCTTTTGTAACATTATACATGCCTTTTAATCAAATTAATGCACTACTGCTGTCACGGATGTACGGGGGTGCCAGGAACGAGGAGGCGAGGAACTTCCTTCAAATACTTTTAGCATACAGAGATCGCTGGAGACATGTACACGCACCACAAGGACGATAGGGAATGACGTTAGACTCGACAAAGACACTGGGAACACTGAGGACTTATAAGGGGAAGGAAACTAGATAATTACAGACACAGGGCTGGGGACTAATCAACTAAAGACACAGGGCTGGGAACTGATAATTACAAATGACGACAGAAACAGGAACTGACCAAATATGGGCACGAGAGGAGGGGAAACACAAGACACAGAGAACACAGACCTGACATTACTCCCCCCTCCCGAACGGTGCGTCCCGCACCGTACACCATCCAACGGGGAGGGGGGGGTGGGCGCTCTGGAGGCCTCAAGGGACACGGAGACAGGACAGGACAGGAGGCCTCCAGGGCGGCGCCCGTTCCGGGAGCCATGGCGGAGCGGGGAGTTCGGGCGGCCATGGCGGAGCGGAGAGCTCAGGCAGCCATGGTGGGTCAAGGGACTCGGGAGGCCATGGCGGATCCGAGGACTCAGGAGGCCTTGGCGGGTCAGGGGACTCGGGAGGCCATGGCGGATCGGGGAGCTTGGGTGGCCATGGTGGATCCGGGAACTCAGGAGGCCTTGGCGGGTCAGGGGACTCAGGAGGCCATGGCGGGTCAGGGAACTCGGGAGGCCATGTCGGATCGGGGAGCTTGGGTGGCCATGGTGGATCGGGGAGCTTGGGTGTCCATGGTGGATCCGGGGACTCCGGAGGCCTTGGCGGGTCAGGGGACTCGGGAGGCCATGGCGGATCGGGGAGCTTGGGTGGCCATGGTGGATCCGGGAACTCAGGAGGCCTTGGCGGGTCCGGGAACTCAGGAGGCCTTGGCGGGTCAGGGGACTCAGGAGGCCATGGCGGGTCAAGGAACTCGGGAGGCCATGGCGGATCGTGGAGCTTGGGTGGCCATGGTGGATCGGGGAGCTTGGGTGTCCATGGTGGATCCGGGGACTCCGGAGGCCTTGGCGGGTCGTCCCCCCCCAAAAATATTTTGGGGATTTTCCCCAACAGGTGCTCTGGAGAGCTGGACGGAGCCGGCAGGGGCTCTGGAGAGCTGGACGGAACCGGCAGGGGCTCTTGAGAGCTGGACGGAACCGGCAGGGGCTCTTGAGAGCTGGACGGAACCGGCAGGGGCTCTTGAGAGCTGGACGGGACCGGCAGGGGCTCTTGAGAGCTGGACGGGACCGGCAGGGGCTCTTGAGAGCTGGACGGGACCGGCAGGGGCTCTTGAGAGCTGGACGGGACCGGCAGGGGCTCTTGAGAGCTGGACGGGACCGGCAGGGGCTCTGGAGACCTGGACGGAGCCGGCAGGGGCTCTGGAGAGCAGGACGGGACCAGCAGGGGCTCTGGAGAGCTGGACGGAGCCAGCAGGGGCTCTTGAGAGCTGGACGGAACCAGCAGGAGCTCTGGAGAGCTGAACGGAGCCAGCAGAGGCTCCGGAGAGCTGGACGGAGCCGGCAGGGGCTCTGGAGAGCTGGACGGGACCGGCAGGGGCTCTGGAGAGCTGGACGGGACCGGCAGGGGCTCTGGAGAGCTGGACGGGACCGGCAGGGGCTCTGGAGAGCTGGACGGGACCGGCAGGGGCTCTTGAGAGCTGGACGGGACCGGCAGGGGCTCTTGAGACCTGGACGGAGCCGGCAGGGGCTCTGGAGAGCAGGACGGGTCCGGCAGGGGCTCTGGAGAGCTGGACGGAGCCAGCAGGGGCTCTTGAGAGCTGGACGGAACCAGCAGGAGCTCTGGAGAGCTGAACGGAGCCAGCAGAGGCTCCGGAGAGCTGAACGGAGCCAGCAGGCTCGGCTGACGGAGCCAGCAGGGCTCCGGAGAGCTGGACGCCAGCAGAGGCTCCGGAGAGCTGGACGGAGCTAGCACTGGAGGATGCTAGCGAGGAGCCGGCACTGGAGGACGCTCTGACAGCGCAGCGTCTCGGGGGCGCTCTGGCAGCGCAGCGTCTCGGGGGCGCTCTGGCAGCGCAGCGTCTCGGGGGCGCTCTGGCAGCGCAGCGTCTCGGGGGCGCTCTGGCAGCGCAGCGTCTCGGGGGCGCTCGGGAAACGCGGGCTCTCGACGGCGCTCGGGAAGCGCAATCTCTCGGGGGCGCTCGGGAAGCGCGGGCTCTCGACGGCGCTCGGGAAGCGCGGAAATGGAAGGTGAGCTGGGCGGGACCAGTGGAGACGAAGATGAGCTGGTTCCGACTCGGGACCGGAAACTTCCCAGACACTGGAAAATACCCTCTCTCCAACACAATCCCGTGGTGTCTGGGAGATCCATGGGCGATGGTAAGAGGCCCCGAGCCGAAACAGGTGGAGGATGGCCGCGTCATGCATCTCCGTCCCCGCCGCGAGCCCGCAGAATTCCCCGGCGAACTCCACGAAGGGGCGGTCTCGCCGGCTAAGGGCAAGGACGCTGGCGGCGAACTCCATCGCCTCGGAGGAAGAGGATGAGTTGGTTCGGTCGAGTCTTCTGTCACGGATGTACGGGGGTGCCAGGAACGAGGAGGCGAAGAACTTCCTTCAAATACTTTATTAGCATACAGAGATCGCTGGAGACATGTACACGCACCACAAGGACGATAGGGAATGACGTTAGACTCGACAAAGACACTGGGAACACTGAGGACTTATAAGGGGAAGGAAACGAGATAATTACAGACACAGGGCTGGGGACTAATCAACTAAAGACACAGGGCTGGGAACTGATAATTACAAATGACGACAGGAACAGGAACTGACCAAATATGGGCACGAGAGGAGGGGAAACACAAGACACAGAGAACACAGACCTGACAACTGCAGACTAAAAATATAGACCATGTGTCTTCAGAAAATGTAGAAAGTTATGCTTTAGTAAATTGTTATTAACATTGACCGCTCTTCTCTCAAGATATTATATAATCATAGTCTACTTTGATTAAACAGGATAGCAGTTACATAGTTATAGGGAAGGACTATAATCTGAGCAACTCCGTAATTCTGAAAGTTATATATCACCTACTTACTGCTAATAGATACATATACATATCTACACATTACATGTTTTGAGCATACTTGGCTTTTCTATTAATGTTCCTTAAGTTGTAAGCATCACTCATATTTGTAATTTATCAAGTTGCTGCCATTAGTGTTGGGTGATTGACATTTGGTTTGAATATACTGCGGTTTTGGTTAAAGGACATTCCCGCAGTCATATATGGGACTGAAATATCATGAACATTGTCTCTACACAAATCCTCAGTAATGCCGAATTTAGGTGAGCTGTGCCAACATCCACCAATCCCTCCCCTCCAACCCGAATCGATCGCCATGGTGATGGCACCCCACACTCTTGTAACCAAACATGTTGTTCATTCCCAGGCCCTGGCCGTGGCCCGGTTCCCGGTTTTAGGAGCGCTTTCTCATGAGATGGGAGCACAAACAGACACATGTAGTACCAAGTGGTTTAATCACCAGGACTATTTGACCACAGTTTTAAAATGGTCTGGCTGTGAGAACGGTCAACCCCACCCCACTAGTGGTCTCGGTTTTCCTTTAGTCTATTGCAGTAAAGTTCTTTTTGTTCACCTTCGGCTTTCTCCTTTCATTAGTTTAAATCTTTTTTAACTTAAAAAATGTCTGTACCACTTTAGATTAGGGGAACATATTTGCTATTAACTAAGTTTTCCCTCAATAAACTCGTAATTTGCTGTTTATTAACAGTTAGTAATGTAGTTGTTAAGTTTAGGTATGGGGTTGGGTTAAGGGATCTAGAATATGTTCATGAAGAATAAGGCATTAATACGTGCCTAATAAGTACTAATGTATATGTATGCTAATAACCTACTAGTTAATAGTGAGAATTGGTCCTTAAAAAAAAAAGTATTACCCAAATATCTTTGCTGAAAATTGATCAATTATTTTTGTACTTGTGGAGTAAAAAAATAAAAATAAATAAATATATATATATATATATATACTTTTTTTTTTTTTTTTTTTTAACAGTAGTGTATCATGAAGCTAAGTTTATGGTGGTATCATGGATTTTATCATTATTTACTTGTCTTTTTATTTCTGTCATTTATTTTTGTTAATACATTTTCTTAAAATTTTTCCACTTATAATTACAGCCTGTAATGTTCAACAGAAACATTCTTATGGCTTTGAATGGAAAATAGGACATAAGGTCTTTCTCTCTTTTCACATTCCTCTATACTGGACAGTATGCCAGATGGTCATGTCTGCTATTATCTTTAGGTGGAGTGTGTGTGGATGGGGGCCACGGGCACATATGGATGTCCAGCCATGCTCCATTTGTCTTGACAAAAGGCAGAGCTAGTGAAAAGATCGGACATAATAGCCTCAATCACTTTTTTTATTTGCTTTCACTATAAACAACTTTTAGTATGACTCAACCATGTTGCAAAACAGTTGTTGTGGCGCAGTTATCCTGCAGGATCGGTTTGTCTGTGTCTGGTACAAATGCCTGAAACAAAGGACTCATTTGTGTGGTGAAAGTGAATTTCAACAGCAAACTACCTTGCCTGTGTGTCAAGTGTAATTATTAGTTTTGACATATTTTTTTTTCTTCCAGTCAAGTGCGTCACGGAGACAGCAACGCATGATAAAGAACAGAGAGTCTGCTTCTCATTCCCGGAAGAAGAAAAAGGAGTATTTGTTGACGCTGGAGGCCCGTCTGAAGGTGGCGCTGTCAGAGAACGTGAAGCTGAAGAATGAAAATGGCACATTGAAAAGACAAGTGGAAGGCCTGATTAGTGAGGTTGGTGTCCATCTGCCTTCTCTTTGCAGGCTTTAATTTTAAGCAAAGGTGGAAAGAGTACAAAAATATTCTACTCAAGTAAAAGTACCATTACATTACTGAAATTTTACTTAAGTACAAGTAAAAGTACCAGTCTAAAAATATACTCAAGTAAAAGTAAAAAGTAGCTCATTTAAAATATACTCTGAGTAAAAATTACTTAGTTACATTTTAACAATGGGATGGAGGAAAAAATGGGATAGACTAAAGGTGTCAAACTCAGTACCTGGAGGGCCACAGCCCTACACAGTATATATATATATATTACCCTAATTAAACACATCTGATACAGCTAAACTAATCATTTAGGCTTATTTGAAAACTACATGGTGTGTGTGTTGGAGCAGGGTTGGAAATAAACTATTTAGGGCTGTGGCCCTCCAGTAACTGAGTTTGACACCCCTGGGATATGGGCCTATAAATCTCAAACTAGGTGTTTTTAATTAAATGAATCGGTTAATTAGAATAATAAGACATGTGGGCTGTTACCAGGCAAATTAAATCAGTATCAACAAAATGCATCTTTGCAATGCAGAGGAAACACAGAAGCTTCATCTGAAGTGGCATAGATGTATTTACACACTGACATGAATGCATTTAGCCTGCAGTTACAAATGCAGAAATAATGTTTTGATAAATAAGACATAAAATGTGACCCTGAACCACAAAACCATAAGCCTAACCCTAACCGATTTATACATCATCTGAAAGCTGAATAAATCATATTTCCATTAATGTATGGTTTGTTATGATAGGACAATATTTGTAAATCTGGAATCTGAGGGTGCAAAAAATCCAAATATTGAGAAAATCTCCTTTAAAGTTGTTCAAATTAAGCTCTTAGTTTTGATATATTTACAGTAGGAAATTTACAAAATATATTAATGGAACATGATCTTTACTTAATATGCTAATGATTTTTGGCATAAAAAAAAAAGTATAATTTTAACCCATACAATGTATTGTTGGCTATTGCTACAAATATACCCCAGCGACTTAAGACTGGTTTTGTGCTCCAGGCCAGGGTCACAAATGTTAAATAGTCATTTGAAATTAAAAAATAAATAAATCAAAAGATACTTTAAATGTTAAATTAGAACCACCAGTAGGTGTCAGCAAGTCACAGTTAAGAGAGTCATTGCGAATGAACAGAATCATTTAAACGGTTAATTCAAGCAATGAAACACCGTCATTGCTCAGAGTCAGAGATGCAAAACTGTGTATGGAAATATTTTTGTTGTCGAAATAGAGCAAAAACAGGCAATATGGTGTCTAAAACGTAAATCTCTTAATTAACTTCTTGTGTTTTGAACTGTTGTAAAAAGAAAAACTACAGGCCTATGTAATCATGGTGATTTTTTGAGAAAAACGGCATTCTTCATGTGATGTTGACTTACTATATTAAATTATATAAATATATACATTTTCTGCTTCTATATCTTCAATTTTGTGATCATTCTAAACGCATTTTAACAGACTGAATCACGCAGTGAAAGAAAGCACTCCATATGTACGCGGATTAGTCTTATGTAACGTTACTAGATTTCACGGCACACTGTTTAGAGTGATTTGTTTGGTTTTTGGCAAAATACTGATAATGTCAAATCGCACATCGTTAAAACAACAATTATTATATTATCGCAGACGATTGCACACCCTGCACCACTGTCTTTTTGGCTCATTTGTGCAAAACCTTTTGCTAAACCGTCAAAGCTTCATTTTAACCACCAATGCAATGATGTAAGTATTTACCTTATTTCTACATGCTTGCGAAGGGCGATGTCGAGATGTTATAAGCTGTTAGTTCGGTCTCCCGAGGAAAACACAGCTAACACTGCATAATAGAGCATGAATATATATATATGGCCAGGGGTTCACTTCATTCCTTTGAGTTCAACTTCAGCAGAATACGACGGGGTCTGGTTTTCAGCTGGGTCTGCACCATTAACGCCTGTCATGTCCGTCTGCATCTTTCTTGTGATTTTAGCGCCAGTTTCTTCTTCTGCCCATTATTTGCTGCAGTTGTTTCCACGGAGCGATTTTTTTTTTTTACTCAGTAATTCATGTGTTTTAAAATGTAGCGAAGTACAATTCTTCCCACAAAATATACTTAAGTAAAAGTAAAATTACAGATTTAGAAAAGTACAAGTACACAAAAAAGCTACTCAATTACAGTAACGCGAGTAAATGTAATTCGTTACTTTCCACCTCTGATTTTAAGAAAGATCTTAGATTATTAGCAGACCCACTTAAAGTCAACATTAAATGAAAATGTACTGTATCTAAATGTTTGTTATTGATCATATTGTGAACGATTATCCATTCATGTTAAATTTTCTAATAATGTGTTGACCTCATAATTTCAAAAAAAATGTCTTAACTAACTTGTACTTCTGGTAAATTGACATGTTAACCTTCACTATTATTACTTTTCTCTTAAGAACTCTGTGCTGAAAACAACTGCGCCAAAACGGAGAGCTGTGTGTCTTATGGCGGTCATGGTCTTCTTGGTCTTTAACTTTGGTCCAATGAGGTAAATAATTAATTCATTCAATTACTATATTTTAATTTGTCATGGATTGTCATTGTCATTAAAATGATTGCACTTTTACGATTGGTAAATTAATGTCTATATTAAAACATCTGTATAGGAAAGTACTTGATAGCACAAGGAAAACTTGGTGGTCCCATTAGAAGATTCCTTTTCTGAAGCCTGTCCACAACCCATATGCATCTGTTCTGAAGGAACCAGAAGGAATGTGTAATATAAAGGTTTATTTTATATCTTGACTTGTTTCCTTTTGTTTGTCCCATCCAGTCTGCTTGGAGGAGACAGAGGGTCTACATTTCCTGCTGCCCCTGGGTTCAGTGGCAGACACCTGCTGGGCTTTTCCCCAGAGTCGAAGAGAAACTTGGAGTCAGACAGGCCTCAGACTGATCCCTCTAACCCAGTGAACAGGTAACGCTATTCTGTAGTTTCCTACATTTGCACGGACACTAGTCATGCCTAATGCTCTGTGTTTGGCTGGAAACAGCTGAGACCCCTTACCTTTCAAATCTTGTATAGTCCATTAATGTTTTGGAAAACACGTCAGCACAGGTGCTGAGTGACCCTGTCCAAATGCCTGTGTAAGAAAACAAGGCTCTTTTTCTGCCCCACACACGAGTTTACATACTATGACTGGATAGTTAGCTAAGTTTGTTATTCTATCTACCCAGGGCAATGTTTTTAAAGGCAATACTGGTTTCTTGTGTCCAAATAAATTGCTTCAACAACATAACTCATAACAATTCAGAAAACCCACATGAAAAGATGTACATTTGAAGACATGATTACTTTTAAAAACCTGCATCTGTGTTTTCTCAAAGACATTCATCAAGCATCTTGTCAAATTTAAGTTACATCAATCCCAGGTGTCATGTTTCAAACCTCCTGGTATAGACAAGATCACCAGCATTGCTAAGATTGTGAGGAATTTTTTGTGGCTAAAACGTGGTGTTCCACAAGACTCAATTTTAGGTCAATTTTTTTCCCTTGCCTTGTTCTTTACTCTCTGGTGTTTCCATTTCTGCTGTTTTTTTCCACTAACTTCCATTCCTACTCTCGGCTAAAGTTTTATTTTCCAGCTTAAACTGTGTAATTGGTTCTTTGAAATGCATCCTAGGGATGCATTGTTTGAAATGGTTAGTTTTTAGCTATCTGGGGAGCAAAGCAGGAAATGTAATTATGTAACTTAGCAGTGGAGAATGAATGAAAGCATATAGATTGAGATCCAGATGTTGGTTTTCCAAAGGGAGTTCACAAACACCTGCAAGAGTTTTTAAAATCTCTTCTGAAGAGATATCTTGCTCCTGTATCATTCATCGGCATAATGTGCATCACATTCCTAAAGGGTTGTATCCTCAATTTGCTGCCCATGTCCCAGTCTGAGTTTGGATCTGTGCAGAGACTGTGTTTCTAATAGACCAAGATTTGTCCTATGTAAATATTTTTTATTGTTGAGCATTGAATATATTAAGAACAGTTTAGTCTGACATTTTAATTTATTGCCTTAAGGGCGGGACACGCCAAACCAACTTGAGGCAAAGAAAGCCGACGGTGTTGTCGCCTTGCGTCGGCAGAGTGGAACCAAAAAGCTGCTCTTGAACACACTGGACAGACTACAGCCGACGGCAAATGGACACGTGCGTTCTGCGCATACGTGAGACGAATTAACTGTCTATATCAGCAGCTATCAATAGTATATATTCATCATTCAAAAGAAGAAACCGAAACAAAGATATACGAGATAAACGCAGATATACGAAATGTAAACAAAGCAGCGCTTGCTTACCATTTTGATTATCAGTAACGTTGATAACTTTAATCATTTTAAGCAGCTCATGTTGTTATGAAAACATTCGCTTATTAGAATGCTTGGAAAAGATCATGTAACATTTAAACCGCTTTCTGTCTGTACCGCCTTCATTTACGCGCTCGTTTTCATCACTTTCTCTCTAATTCTCGGACACTGACTCCTTCGCTAAACTGAAACCCTGGTACACACCAAGACGACGGTCGGCTGTTGGGCAGTTTTTGTTCGTTGGCAGACTAAGTTTTCCCGTGTGTTCTGTGCCGTCGGCTGAAGTTGGTCCTTGTCTGCTTTTTTGGCCGATTCGACATGTTGAATCCGCATCGGATCTCGTCGGTCAGTCGGGCCCTCTGATCATTCTGATTGGCTATTCACCAGTGCACGAGAAAAACACAGAACGGACGTGCTACTTGGCCGTTGGGTGTCACGCGTCGGCTTGGTGTGTCAGGGCAACTTTGGACCCAGATGCTGCTGACGTGAGCCCACCCCACAGTCAGCTTTCGTCGCCACTAGTTCATCGGCGTTGGCTTGGTGTGTACCAGGCTGAACATCCAATCAGAGTTCTCCGACGCCGACGTGAGCCCGATTAAAGCTGATGAATAGAATACACCAAACACTAGACCGACCGTCGCTCGCCTTTAAGCCCACAAAGTAATCCAGATATCCCTTCTTCATTGGGATGAATTCCTCTATGTCAGCAAAGATTGTGAGACCTAGATCCAGCTTCCCAGAGCTTCAGTATCACTCATCCCCAGCCAGAAGTGCTTGATATGTAATTTTATAGGCAACATGTTTTCTATTGCATTGAACCGTAAATGACCACATCATGGAGATTTTGTATTTTGTCGTTCATGATGTCTTGGCTTTATTTTAAGCACAGGTTCACTGTACGTACGCTAAGCATGAACTTGGCACAAGTTGTTGGCATTGTTGATTTGAAAGATATTTGTCTTTTACTGTAGACAAGATAAGAAGGAACTATTCTAGCTTGCACATGGTATTCTTTCAGATGTTAAGCCAACAGTGCACCAAGAGACGATTAAATCGAGAGCCTTATAAAATTCCTTATGTTGTCATGGAATTAAAATGTCCGTATAAAGATTCTGAAGAATTTTCAATTCTTTACTTTATTTACACTTTACTGCCTTTTTAATGTTGTTTTATTCTCTCTCTTCCTCCTAGGTTAGAGGATGTGGTATCAGAGGAGAAGGCACTGATGGTAGTAAAGGATCCTCTGTATTTCAGAACTCCACCCCCCTGCCAGCCACCTGTCAACAGGACCAAGTGCATGAAGTCAGTACTGAGCATGTTTTACATCAGTTGATATTCAAGTGCTGTTTTAATATATATTTATATTATGTTAGTACTATCTGGCAGTTCTGTGACAAGCCAGTTCTTCTCTGATTTAGATTACAGAACATTTGGTCCACAGTGCCCCAGATTTGCCCAGTCTGATCTGATCTTAACTGAACCGAAAAGGAATTTTTATTACAATAGCCTTAAACAAAAGCTTTGGTACATAAAATCTGAGCTCTGTTGTGATGACAGTAAAAGATAATTGTAGCAGTCTTTGAATCATCCAACATCCGTTAGATCGGCTTTTTATAAAACAATTCCGCTCCTTGATCATGATTGGCTGAGTCATGTTTGAAGCTGTTGTAAAATACTCTATAAACACACACCTGAGACCTCATTAACCAGTATCATGCACAATTGATTTGAATTATTTCATTGTTAAAAATTATAAATAGTTTGTTGCTTTGTGTTTATATGTAGTAACCATAGACCAGCTAAGGAACACAGTTTCTTTGACCTTATTGCTTTAATAGACACCAAACATAATTTTTTTTCTTCTCTGTGTTCATTGATTTATGTAGTTTGGTTGCAATTTCAAATCCATTGTCCAGCCATTCATTAAAAATTCATAAGACCACAAAGATACATTCTTGTTGACCATACCTTTTTTTATATACTAAACTACACAGTTTTGGATGACACAATTCTTCTTATTACCACATGACATCTTATGAAATCTGAAATGATGTTTCTGCTCTTCATAACTATAGGATAACGCATGAGCTGAGGGGCTGGGTACATCGTCACGAGGTTGAGCGGACCAAAACTCGCCGCATTAGCAACATTCAACACAGAGGCAGAACCGTCCTGGTATGACCTAACAACTTATAGATTCTCCTTTAAAACTGAATTGTCTATCATTCTTTATTTTATTGTTTTCTTTCTGATATTGTGGATAATCTGTCCTAAAAATTGAATCTGAAAACCTCATCAGATTTGTGCGAACAAGAGGACACCATGGGGTCTTGACATTGTCAGTGCAGTGACTGAAAAGCCTGGTTTCTTTCTTTCAACTTCAGCGTGACATCTGTTTCGGTGTGGCTCAAGTGCAGACACTGGGTTGCATACCTCCAACCCAGATACAGGCAGCTGAGAACCACCAGGATATAACGCTGTTTATTTTCTTTAAATAGATCTTCAAAATGTTTACATTAGGGATGAGACCCCTCTCTTTGCACCCTCTCCTTTCACACTGCTCATCTCTTTCACTCCTTTTTAACCCACTCTAAGTATAATCCAGTAGTCTTGGGAAAGTAAACAGCCCCCTGCCCCAGTCTGCTGAGTCAATCTGTCTTCTCTCTGACTAATTTCCTTTTTTGTTTTTTACAGTCATTTCCAAACAGAGTCTAATTCTCTTCAAAACCACTGTCAGTAGCTTTACTTGATTTGAATGCGTGTATAAACCCTTCCTGTTCTGTTTAAGCTTTAAAAGCCCTATATCAAAGTTAGCAGTCAACAGTTTCCACAATTCATGTAATAAATTAATGTTAATAATATTACACTACCTTTCAGAAATCAGTAAATAAAAAAAAGTTTTTGAAGTCTGTTATGCTCACAAAGTCTGCATTTATTTGATTATAAATACAGAAACAATAATAATATAATTTAAAACGACTTTTTAAATGTGTTTATGTGACAGCAAAGCAACTTTTTCTCATGATGTTTCAGAAATCATTGTGATATTATTTTGTGCTCAAGAAACATTAAATATTATTATCAATAATGAAAACAAATGTATTGCTTATAATTTTTGTGGAACCCATGGATTTTTGGATTAATACACTTCAAAATCTTATTATATTACATTATATTATAGCGCACTGTAATGACATTATAACTGTATATACTGTCCCTTTTGTTCAAAGTAATGTGGTCATGCTAAATATATTTATTATTTTTTGTATTAATCTTTTTGACCCCAAACTTTTGACTGGTAGTGTATACCATTAATATATCTGTCTGACTATTCAATGCATAGAGGCAGCATAAATGTATTAACACTGGAATCACAATGTGGGAAAAGATTAATGGGTTCAGTTTATTTGCTTTGTGTCTCATGCACAAAAGACAGAAAGAGCTGAATGTCATGACAACAGTACAATGTAATTATCTGCTTCTGTTTGTCTAGTCGTCTGGGTTCAGTCAAAGAGATAGCTTACACACTCACATGAAATGAGTCAGAGGAGTCAATATGTTGTATGGCTAGGAATTAAGATACATGCATGTACATTTCAAGACAATTCTTTGAGACTTTTTGACATCTTTTACAACACCTTGTCTCCTCTGACTCATTTCATCTGGGCTGGAAACCAAGGTTCAAAACCTAAAAGGGGCAAATCGTAATGTATCACCATTGTGCACTTAAGCAAGATGCTTAACCGCACTGTTACTCCAGAAATCCTTATCCTGTAAGTTATCGTGACTGCTTTCTGTGGTATATCATCACATAAATGTTTAAGAAATTTCGCCAGCTTGGATTGTGGTATTAATCATTTTAATAAATTAGTTCCAGAAACCTTTCTTTTAGACCCATTCTGACTTAATGTGAAGCTGTGTGATTTATGCAAGTAGAATTAATCAGGCTGTACTTGTTTGCATTAGATCCTTATCATTTATTTTTATCAGATAACTAACAGTTAAAGCAGTTGGAAAGAAAGCTTGTTATGATTTAGAGAAGCATAATGTGCAGCAAGGTGATTGTTTGAAGTGTCTGCCTTATGTTGGGAACTGCCTTGACAGACACAAGCATACACACATATCCACTGATAGCCATTTTCCACCGATAGGTTCTCATCGCCCAATCTGGAATCCTTCCATGCATTTCCACCACATTAAAGACCTTCAGGTCAGGAAAAATCTCCGGCCCAGAAGACCAGTTGGTCTTAAACAGGAAATTCTATCTCCAGAGAAATAATGTCCTCACCATAAACAACAAAAACAACTCAAAGAAAACAAAACTAGATTGCTTCCACTATTGTACTCTGGTATTGCCACATTGTTTGCTTTCCGTCACCAGGATTGAGCCACTTTGTAAATACTGTCGTCGTGCAGGGTGCTGAGATGTTGGGAGATTGAAGATGGATGAGTGTGTTGACAGATTCTGTACACTGTCCACACAGAGCACCAAACTAAATAAATTCTGAGAGAGATGCTGTTTATCAGCATAACACACAATGACAGGAGCTCAAGTGCCGAGATATAAAAGCGAATATGAGCTCATGCACATTTCCATGTGTCTTGCTGTGCATGCTTTATCAAATACGTAAAAGGAAGTGACTTTTTTATTTTCTTTGTCCAGCAGAAAGCAGCAAATAAACGGGCTGAGGTACCGCTGATCCAGTACACCGATTCCTCTGAAAAGTAAGTAGTGTGAAGAATTTCCTGCAATATCATTCATGCCAAACGGTGTATGATTTAGTCCCTGGAAGTTAGTCATTGGTTCTTAAGTCTGCAGTGTTGTATTAGTGCTGTGTAGCCTTTTTCATGGGGTATTTGCTCATGTGTGAAAATATTTCTGAAACCTTTGTGTAAATGTTATGTTCACTATCGTGCATTCTGAGAAATGGTCTGAGGTCAATTTGAATTCATGTATATTGCAAGACAACACAGTGAATTTTGAAGCCCAGTTCAAAGTATGTGGTAGGTTTGGCACATTTGAAGAGTGTAGAACTACATAATTCTCTCCCAGCTTTCTTTTTTTAACGTCATTTTTCAAAGCTGTTGTGAAGTTTGGTAGTAATCCTTAATGGGTGTTTCAAACAATGCCACACACTATTAGATTTCTTTTCTCATCTTTTTGTGCATCAGTGTCAGTACATGCTATTCCTACAATTATTATCATTTTTTAATTCATAATCTTTGTAATGCCTCTGGAATAACTTTTCTAATGTTCTAATGTTCAGGTTTGTGTTAACCAATAGCCAAATTGCTATTAAAGCATTGATTCTGGCTGTTGGTGGTGTACATCTTGCAGTCTTTAATAACATATTTTGCCAGTAGTTAACACAATTACAAGATTTTCTCGACTGTGAAATTGATACCAGTCAAATAGCCACCCTGCAAGTGGATGCTGGTGTGTTTCAACTTGAGAGACCTCCACAAAAAGACTGCAAACTGCATTTTGAAATGCCCACTTTTCACAGTCCTATCCAGGTGTATAAAATCAAGTTACTTAGAAATATCACATTACAGTACAATGAATTATGAATGCCATTTCTGTTGACTTCTGTTAACCAATCCTGGGTTATTGCAAAAAAAGAAAAGTTTTTACACCTTACAGATATATCCTCCTCCGACAGACTTATTTTGTCTATTTGTTTGTTTTCGGTCAATCATATCTCTGGCTGCTGTAGTTTGGCTGACCTCAGCAGTGCATTGGGCCAGAAATAAACATGGATGTATTTTCATTGCTTCACACTGACAACAAGGGAAAGGCCACATTCACACAGGAAAGGAAGTGTTTTATCGAGAGATTCGTGAGAACTGTAATTAGACTTTTCACTTGCTGTGAGTTTCGTGGTATTTTATTACAATAGGTATGCAAAGTAAATTCGATACACCTTTTTGAATTGAACCTAATCGGCGTGTATAAAATTCCTTATACAGTACAAGTTTTTTACCAGCAGCAATAACATTAGAACAAGCACAGGCAGTTGTTATCAGTGGCAAAATGTAAATCAGAGTTTGAAGTGTTTGTATCCCGTATTCAGGACTCCCAGCAGTGAGCTGCAGGTGTATTACGCCCCTCACCGCACCTACAATGACTTCTTTGATGAACTCAACAGAAGAGGGGACACATTCTACGTGATCTCTTTCCGCCGGGTAAGATGACCTCTCCATCTATCTGTCTATCTGCTTTCTATCGGCCTGTGGCCACACATGGATGAAGAGACCACACAGCATCATAAAGGGACACTTGAGACTCTTCCACCTTAATGGCATGTCAGAGAATCTTCTAGCATGTGTTCGATCTTGGGAGGCCTTCTGTTTTTTTCAGGCTGTAAATGATCGTTCTTGTTTAAATTAAATTACACTTTGGTTCTTGTAATGCCACCTCACTAGTATTTGGCATGTCTCTGTGATATTCAAATGAAAATATGCAAACTAGTATGCTGATCTGCAGTAAGGTTGTTTCTTTTTTTACCTGTATGAAGTATAATCCAAATTATATTATATTATAAAATGTATTACACTAATTACACTGTCCACTAGCATTCAAAGGTTTGGGGGCAATAATACATTTATACTTTTATTTTACAAAGATGCATGAAATTGATCTAAAGAAACCGAGACATATGATGTTGCAAAATAAATTCTGTTCTTTTTAACTTTCTTTTCATCAAACATTAACTGCATCACGGTTTCCCCAAAAGTATGTTTTTCTACATTGATTATAAGAAATAGTTTGAGCAGCAAATCAGCACATTATGATTTCAGAACAATCATGTGGTGCTGAAGACTGGAGTAATGACTGCGGAAAATTCAGCTTTACCATCACAGGAATACTTTTGAGTGGTCTCATGTCATATTGGTTTATTATATTTTAAAATGATTATTTTTAGTTTTATTTAGTTTTGCTATAAAATGGATTTATCAGCCAAAGTTTTACTGTAGTTGTCATAGTATTGCAGCTGTGTTATGAATTTAACTGAAATGTGCTACAAATGTGGCGTTCCTACTAGAGATCGACCGATATATCGGTTTACCGATATTTTTCCCGATATTTAAGCTTTTTACCATAATCGGTTATCGGTTTTGTAAAAAAAATAATATCGGTTTTGAATTTTTTTTTTTTTTTTTTTTTTTGTCACATACATAATTATACAGAGTATAACCAGCAGTGAAATTTTGTTCTCTGCATTTGACCCATCCAATTACACACACACACACACACACCCGGAGCACTGTTCACTCAGGAGAAGCTCCAGCACGACCACCGCATGTAACTTTATACAAGATTAACTTGTTTGAAACACGCTGAATTATATTAACATCTACTATATAACCATTATTTCACCAATAAACATCTAAATAAATACATCTCTATCGAAATTAATTATTTATTTTCTCCACAAGTGATCGCAGTTTGAGTATAGTTCTGTGTAAATGCATAGATAAACCGCGCTGTCAGCAGTTTTCATAATTTAGAATGACAAAAACATTTTAATAATTCTGACAAAACATGCCAGTTAAGAAATGCAATGTTTTTTTTTGTAAACATTATCACTTAGATCAGGGGTAATAGATCGTATTCACCTGTCTACGTATTCTGTGTTTAGGAGGAGAAATACGGTTCTCATGGCGCTGTGAATACAGACTGAACCGCTGTATGAGAACATGATACACAAACTACTGCTCTCGCTGGATAACAGAAGCCAGTGTTACACTAGTACACACACGTTTGGATGGGCAAGTTTTGTAATCATGGTAAAGCTGATTGCAGTGACATGATCGTGCATTAGGCGCGCGCTGTGTCCGTTATAAATGATGCGCAAACGAACCGTGTATGTGCGCTCTCGATCACTATAACATCATATTTCTGTTTGAATACAGCTCAGTATAGAGTTGAATACAGCGACGTGAATAGTGAATAATAATAAAACACTATTTTATGTATTATTATAAAATTAATGCAACATAAAGATACATCACAACAAGCCTTTGTAATTATTTATTTAATGTGTATTTTATCATTTATTTACTTTTCACTTGGTAGATCTCGGTGAGTTTTCTCCTTGACTTAGATTAATGTCAGACTCAGAAGTCAACAGGCTTAAAACGGGCGCTTTTACATTTCGTCTTGAAACTCTTCCGCATCGTCTTGTCTGTGTCACCTCACTCTTCTTGTCAGTCATCTCTCTTTACATGATAAATGAAATCTGATCTGTGATGTAGAGGTCTGCGCGGGACTATTTTAGGTTTTATTCCGCTTCCGCGATATATTCTGTTTGTTCACATTTCTGCTGAAAGAAAGAGAGCTAGGCTAACAAATAAAAGTTTAGTCTGCACAAAACTGTATTTATTTTATTCGTCTTGTCAAGAGTCTTGAATTTATTGACTGATAAATGTCAATAACATTTTGCTGCCAACACGGAATAAAGTTTCACAGAGAGGAAAAAAGTTATATAAAAATTGTAATCCCTATTATAATTTGTTTTGTCAGGATATAATTCGTTTATGCTAATATTTAGCCTACAACACAATAGGAAAAAAATGAAGGTTTAGCCTAATAGCTATTTTATTAGTCTTGTCAAAACACTAAATTCATTCATTTAACATCTTGCTGTTAACACAGTGAAAAGTGCAGCAGAGAAAAAATAAATAAATTCGACACAGTCTGTCATTTAAAATGATAGGATAAGCATAATACAAAAAAGGGAAAGAATTGCACGTCCTTCAAGGACAGCGGAGTAAGAAATCTGGTCGGGACAGCCGGCAATGCAGACCTAGACCGCTGTGATGCAAGACTCTCGTTCGTTCGGTGCGTTGCATTTAGCAGCCGCGTTCAGTTTTAATTTTAGTGTCCTCTATCTGAACAAATTTATTTGTATTACTATAAAAACAATCTAAATGAAGGTGGGGGACGGTGACACAGTGAGCAAGTAATGTAACAGTGTTGCGGCTTAACACCAGTATAACCGTCGTCACGTCTATCGCGGCAAGCCTACTTCACTCTGTTATTTATTTACTTTATAACAGTAAATAAATATCGGTTCTGAATATCGGTTATCAGTTACATAAACTTATAAATATCGGTATCGGTTATAAAAAATCAATATCGGTCAATCACTAGTTCCTACTACATTTAGCAATAAACTTCTCAGTCTGGCATTCACAGGACATTTATGATTCAGTGGTACCCAGATTTTATGTCAGATGACCTGCACAACAAAACAATTACTCTGTGGGTTTGCCAAAGTTTGAGATTCATGTCAGCGAATCATCAAAAACTATGCAAGAGATTTGTTTGAGGCTGTTTGGATCAACTTAATACAACTTTTTGTTTGTTCTTTGCAACATTACATGGGCACGTGTTTTTCTTTTTTTCTTTTTTGTGCTGTAACCACTGCTGCACATTATCTATTATAAGTGTGTTCAATGTCAGATTCACCAACCCCTAAATATCACATACAAAAAGTGACCTGTGATTTGGCTATTTAATGCACATTTATAGGTTTTTTTATTTAAGCGCTTTATTTTAGTCTCTTTTTTTCAATAGTTTTCATCTTTGTAATAGGCAAAAAGTCTTGGTCAGCTAAGAGTTTTTCGTGCACATGTATATGATCTCAAGCTTGGTGTCAGTTCATTTGGGGTCAGACTGTATTTGTAGTAATCTGGTCATTTTTATTTCTGTTTGTCTAATTGCACATTATCTTTCATCAGTTCCTTCCTTATTCTTTGTATGTTTAATGTGTTTTTTTCCCATACTCTCAGTACCTGCTTTTGATTATTCACTTGGAAGATGTGAAAAATGTTGGCTGACATATTTGAAAAATAATCTTAAATCTCTTTTGTTACAAAGGGAACGGCGGACGGGTGTATTCGCATTCAGATAAACCGCAGTGGCCCAAAGCTAAATTAGCTTAATGAAATATTTCACCGGTTTGCATGGGATGTGACAGTAAATACTTATCACTCTCTCTTTTCATCCTGATGATTTTTTTGTAATTGCAAACAGGTCTCCACTTCTCTTTTTTGTGAAACTAAACCAAAGAAATGACTCATGTCAATGACTCATAATCAGAAAATAAAGCTGTTTTTGTAGGGCTGTTTTGCCAACTGCTTATCCCCACCCCCATTTTGTTCCAACTAAACTTGATTTAAAGACTCAAAAATCTAAGTTGTCTTTGTTTTTAGTAATCTCAACCAAACAAAATGAGCCCCATCTTTGATGAGTTAAGCCAGAAGATGTTTGATTGCTTTGGTCATATTCAGACACTGCCCTGTTTTGTGTTTGGTTAAGTCTCTAGGTTTATTCAGTCTTTTGGGAAGTCTGACTTTCACAACACTGACCAGAAAACTCTCCAGATGTTGACCTACATTTAAGAACCTAAAAAAGGTCAAAGCCTAACCAATCATGTTGCAATTCTAGCCATCTAAAACTCAAATATATTAGCTTCCAATGTATGACCTATTGTTTAGACAAAAGATAAAAACAATATATATATATATATATATATCTGAATAGCTTTGTTTTTCGCTTTTCCCTAATGTTGATGTACAGGACCTGGGGAACAAAAGAGAGAAAAAATACTTTTCTCGTAGAAAACCTCAGGAGTACAATATATTAGTATTACACATTATCTTAAAAATGGATAGTTAAACCAAAATTTAATATTGTTACCTAGCTTTTCTGATGTTCAAAAGAAAAACAATGAATTTAAATAGCATGGGTGAGTAAATAAAACTACATTTTTAAACATTAATGTTTAACATTTTCTTTTTAAATAAAGAAGTGATTGTTAATTGTTTCAGTTAGAAACGAGAACATCAAAACATCAATGAGGAAATTCATTTAATATTTTATTCTTAATTTTCATTTCAGTTTATTTTGTTTCCTAGGTTACATGTGTCTCTGGGATTTTGCTTGTCCTATTTAGTTTTTCTTTTCTCCCCTTCATGTGCAGTGAGCCCTGTATATTTCTCTGGACTGTGTTTGCAACCTAATAGTGTTTATTTCATTGTTCCATTGAATCAAGCTCTCTGATCTCCCAGAGATGCTGCAACCTTTCAAACTGCGCTATAGGGATGTTTCCATTGTCCTCATCATGTAAGCCGATCGAACCTTGCAGCTCCCCTTGAGCCTATCACAACTTGGAGTTGGCGGGAATTTCATATCTATTTAATGAGATTGGTATACCTCATAATATAATTCTCCACATTCACTTACCATTTCACTCTGTCACTCTCTTTTTCCACCTTTCCTCTCCCCGGCACCAGTTTCAGTGATCAAGGTCACCTGCTGGACACAAGGAAAGTACTTGGCCACTGCTCTTCCTGAAAGACCTCATTGTCATAATCTAGTCTAGGGAACGACTGTGGTTTGGGGAATGAGCCAGAATAAGGTGTAACACAAATGTTTTAATCTTTGTGAAATTTAATGACGTCTTTGATGTGGAAAGCACATCTTTATAATCAGGAACAGAACTGAACACCCAAAAGTGAAACATTTTGTCTTCATTTACTTACCACAGGGTTTCTGTGGTTCTTAAAAAGGTTTTGAGAAATCTTAATTCAGCCTTCCACAAGTTAAGGTCTTGAATCAGAGCAGAAGTCTTAAATTCATAGTAATGCCAAAAAAGTTGCACAAAAACTGCAAAATTTGTCCCCCAGTATTTTTGTAACTGAATGAAGTTTTTACTCCATTATTAGTCCTATCTGTTTTTGTTTTAATCAAAATTAATTTTGATCAATTCTCAGAAAATTTGCTTCTCAAGACAATTTTTGTGATTAATCGCACACTTATGAAATTATGAAAAAGTCATAAAAATCATGTGGTGATGTCCTTCTGGTCTTGATGTTGTGCCAGTATAAATATCTGGAAACAACTCAAATTAGCCACCCTTTAGATGGTTGTACTGGAAAACAAGACAAAATGCTGAAGAACAATATCACATTTTTCAGTGTTATCAGAAGGTAAAGTAAAAATGATTCATTCATTCATTCTACTGGTCGGGAGCAGGTATTAAACATTATGCTAAAAAATAATTTAGATCTGTTGTACAACAAAGTAACAGTGCTAATACAACTCACTGTGTGCTCCCTTGACATTTACATTTATAAAATGTTAATGTATTGTTGCCTTACATTTTGTTCCTTTTTTGTTTTTTGTTTCTCAGTCTCAAAAATCTTACATTTGCCTTTTATAAAACCTATAAAAGCCTGTTAAAGTCAATTTGAATGAATGGGGAGCTCAACTCAAGACTTGGAATCAAAGAATAAAAATAAGGATTTGGAATGACATGAAGACAAATAATTAATTACAGAATTTTTTCATTACATTTTTCATGGGAACTATTTCAGTCCCATTGTGAATTCAACTTCCTGCACATCTTTAGTACAGTGACAGATGGTATTAAGCACAAACACATTTACTGAAGTCTACATGACAAAAGACGTCACAAATCCATGACCCGTTTCCCATCCATAGCACAGACATGAGTGTTAATGTAATCTCCAGCTCGTGGGCTTTCCTTTCCATATGGTTTCTGTCTTCAACATGTGTGTGTCCTGCCTGGAGAATGTCTCCAATTGGTGCAACTGAGTTGGACTCACAAATTTCTGACCTGATTATCGAAGTGTTAAATGACACTCTCTCTAGGTCTTCAAATGTCAGTTTGCTTGGACTGAAAGAAACTGTCTGATTTCTTCAGCAAATGTTAATATATGCATCAGAACATGAAAATGAAATGTATAATGGGTTTCAAGCAAAAATATTAAACTGAAAAGGTTCTTGAGCACTAAATCAGAATATTAGAATGATTTCGGAAAAATCATGCAACATTGAAGACTGGATTAATGGCTTTTTAAAAATACTTATTTCAAATTGTAACAATATTTCACAATATTAAATTTTTTACTGTATTTTTTTTAATCAAAAGCATAAAGATAAGTTACAAGTTTTAAATAATAAAATAATGTCTCACTCTCACTGTCCAACACAATTAGACTTTTTCAGCAAAAAAATTGATGCTTAAGACTTCTTAAACCGTGACCAGAGCAATTTAACAATGTCCTCAGCAATGTACTAAACTCTCATTGTGCATGTGTTTTTGTGGCTGGCTGATGGCTGTTCCTCTTTTGCTTACAGGATCACCTCCTTCTTCCCGCCACCAACCACAACAAAGGTAGCCGCCCCAAGATGTCTGTGGTCCTGCCAGCTATAAATTACAATGGTAAGGGAAAAAAATTGTGAATCTTATTTTCTAACGAACTGTCATCTAATACTAATAATAACCATCGTTCTAGGGCTATATTGTGTTGTTTTGGGCCTTGAATTAATCTAGATCCGTTGCTGTAAGTGGCAATATTGCATATTCTATTTGTTTCATGAAATTAAATACACATACATGGCTTTAATATATAATGTATTATGCAGTGCATCTAGCCAATTATTAACATTTATTTATTATTAACTGTATCACTGTTTTTAGCATGTCACGCGAGGAGCACAGCTTTTTTAAGTTGCCTTGTCAAGTTAACAGTACTTAAACTTGGAAAAAAACATGTCTTTTGACTGGCAACATAGATCTCGCTTTACATTTCAACACTCATCACACTCAAAAGTTACCCTGCTTATATACCATTGCAGTGTATCACTGAGCTAATGAGATCACTGTCAGATCCTTGTCCTTAAAACCAGAAAGGTGTCTTCACTCACAGCCGGTGAGAATGTTCCACTCAGAGCCTTGACAGGGACCAGTACAAAAGAGATCCAAGAGGCGCGACTGGTCTTCAACGAGCCCAAAAGAGCCCATGTTACACCTCTCTTTGTGTCCTTGCACTGGCTACCAGTTGCAGCTCGCATCCAGTTCAAGACACTGATGCTTGCATATAGAACAACCACAGGCTCAGCACCCACCTACTTCCACTCACTATTACGAATTTACATCCCCTCCTGAAGTCTGAGATCTGCTAGTGAGCGACGCCTCGTGGTACCATCACAGAGAGGCTCAAAATCACTCTCCAGAACATTCTCTTTCACCATTCCTGGCTGGTGTAATGATCTTCCCACCCCCATCCGGAATGCTGGATTCCTGTCAATTTTCAAGCAACAACTGAAAACTCATCTCTTTCAACTCTACTTGACTACTTAAAAAAAAAAAATAATAATAATAATAATAATAATTCCTTTTCACTTTTTCAAAATCTTTATCTTTCTCTCCTTCCCTTGCTAGCATGTACTTATTTGAACAATGCCTGAGACTTGGTGTTATTGGCACTTCCTCTGTATGTTTGCCTCTTCAAGATGAATCGCTTTATGTACTCCCCAATTGTAAGTCGCTTTGGATAAAAGCGTCTGCTAAATGTAAATGTAAGAGTTAATGACATAAATGAGCCCTGCGGGAGATTGGATTAAGTTCTTGCATCTGATTGAGCTATGTAGTTTGTGTGTTAATTTATTCATTATGTAATATCTTTAATTTATTGGTATTATATAATTAAATTATAGAAAGTATAATATTAAAATGAAATATGATGTATGTGATATAGTGTGTATACACACAAATGTTTGTTTATAAATGAGCAGTCACACGATTGGTCGTGCGATTATAGCTATATGTCGGTATGGCTGTGATTAGAAATTATCTTTATTAACAAACTGCATATTTGAACTGTAAATAAGTACATTCTTACTGCAATCCTTGACACAAAAACAGTAGTAATAATACAATTATAGTGGATTTGGGCGTCCGCCATGACACTCGCTGTAAAAAATACTGAAAGCGGAGTAATTTCTTGGATGTGGTCAAAGTATCAGATTAGATTACCCCATACTGAACTCAGAAAGGGAAATGAGATATACTGACATTGCAGTGTGAACAGGCTTATTGTAAAAAAAAATTGAAAGAATATTGAGAGAAGTATAATTAATATAGTCATTCCTTCTATGATTTTGGTAGTACCAAATGCCCCTAACTTTTAGTAGGTATATTTGAGTCTCTAGTGTATGCAATTATGAGACTAATTGCAGACACCAGGTCAGATTGCAAACCTGTTTTAATACAGTTTGAAATCTTTCCGTCCAGTGATTGAGACACAGCCGATGTAACTGTGAGAAAGAGAAATATTGGGAAGTAGGGGTAAAAAAAGATTCTCTCCAAAAATGAGGGCATGTACTTCATGTCATTTAATGACAAGAATAAACAAGCTTGTGTGAGAATGCGATTTCTGGGAAGATCTTGTGATTGACGCACATAATCTGCAATTAGTTGTGCAGTTAGCACACCACCTCCATGGAAAACAAGAAACCTGACATATTTTAAAGATCATAGACTTAAATTGTTTATGTAACCAAAATCTAATTCCCTCTTGAGAGGATGGATGAGCTTGGTGTAGTTTTTTTTTTTTCTGGCTACATCCTGTGTTGATTTAAAATTGCATGTTCAAAGTTGGGTTTCACATGGTTTTATTAAGAGAACAACTTTTGGATGACAGGAGTCTTGTTCTCTTTCATAGGTAACTCAACGCTGCGTAGCTTACCGCAGTGGAACACTCCCATGTGTGATGATTGTCTGAAGCCCATATAGAATCACGCCAATTCATTGGCTGATGGCGCGAGATACCGCCTCTACGTCATACGTGTTTGACATAGACCCGCGCTCACGCCATCTTACCCCTCAGATTTTCCTCTCTTCAGAAGCGTTCCCTTCTGCAGTTTTTCTGGCCCAATTATTAGCGATAACGTGCTAATCTGAGACTTTTCCACTTCAGCGACCGCATCCGTGGCGAGACAGGCAGGTGCGGCTCTCCACACTATGGCCATCCTTTAGGCCTACCAAGCGGAGGTACTGAAGGAGATTAATGAGGGGGAGAGTGTGACCCCCGAGGCTATTAAGGAGCTTCGCAGGGCCACCGACTTAGCTCTTCGTGCTACAAAGCATACGGCGCGGGCGGTTGGGCGCAGTATGGCGGGTTTGGTGACGGCTGAGCGCCACCTATGGCTGAATCTCTTGGAGATCAGAGAAAAGTAGAAGGCTTTCCTCCTCGATGCCCCGATCTCCGGCTCTGGCTTGTTCGGCGTCACGGTTAACGACGTCATTGATAAGTTCAGGACTGCTAAAACGCAGTCAGCTGGCCATCATTTGGTGTCCTCCTTTATGTGTGGGGCTAAGCGCTTGAGGCCGGTTCATCCTCCTAGTTTCCCTTCTTGGGACCTTTCTGTGGTCCTGAAGGGGCTGCTGGAGCCTCCTTTTGAACCTCTTGAGTCAGCTCCCGTGAGGATTCTGACACTGAAGGTTACACTTTTGTTGGCATTGGCCTCATTTAAGCGTGTGGGAGATTTGCATGCTCTGTCTGTCAGCGAGCCCTTCACAGAGTTTGCTCCGGGGTCTGTTCAAGGCTTTTTTAAGACCTATGCCAGGTTATGTCCCTAAAGTTTTCTCTACATCTTTTCGTTCGCAGGTGGTAGTGCTGCAGGCTTTCTCTCCCTCCCCTTCGAGTGAGGGCGATGATCTTCGTCTGCTCTGCCCTGTTAGAACCCTGAAGATGTATGTGGACCGCTCCAGTCAATGGCGTTAGTCCTTACAGATGTGTGAGTGTTTTGGTGCAGGCCGAAAAGGGCTAGCCACGTTTAAACACACAATATCCCACTGGCTTAGGGATGCTATTTCGTTGGCCTATGAGGTGCACAGTCTGCCTTCACCTTTAGACATCAGAGCTCATTCCACCAGAGGGGTGGCTTCCTCCACAGCATTCTTTAGAGAGGTGCCCCTAAAGGACATTTGTATAGCGGCGGGATGGTCCTCTCCCCATACTTTTGCGAGGTTCTATAACCTTGATGTAAACACAGCTCCTGGTTCCCAGGTTCTTTCCGCTTGAACCAGCTGTGTTTTTGGTGTTCTAGTCTGTAATGGGCCAGATCTGGCAGCGCGATAGCTTGGCGTGTGTGGTATATCGTTCCCACTGCGGTAAGCTACGCAGCATTGAGTTACCTATGAAAGATAATGTTTTGGGTTACTTACGTAACCCTTGTTCTCTGAGTAGGGAATGAGACGCTACGTCCGCTGCCAAGCTCCTCTTGCTGTCGACATGCTGCTTCGACAGGAAAATCTGATGGGTAAGATAGCGCGAGCGTGGGTCTATGTCAAACACGTATGACGTAGGGGACAATCGTCACACCAGGGGGTGTTCCCACAGCGGTAAGCTACGCAGCGACTCGTTCCCTACTCGGAGAACAAGGGTTATGTAAGTAACCAGAGATGTTTTTGAAATTGCCCCCAGCTGATTCTGTTCCAGTCTACACGTTCAAGATTTTGTGTTGGGACCAGGTGTTTTCAGCCACTTGTGATGCAGGGATGGAAGGAAAAACCTTTCTGTTATTCATCAATGTTTTCAAGGTGGTTGAATTCAATCTTGAAAACAACATGAATAACAAAACTTTTTTTTTTCTCCATCAAATTCAATTTCATGTTTGGTTTGGCAACTATTGTTGCAGTGCCTGGCAGTGTCAGTACATAAATTATCTGTTCTCTTTCGCTATCTTCCCTGTGGGACTTGTGAGTCAGCATTATAATCATTTGTGGATGTTGGAGATGATGATCATCATCATATTCCCTTTTCTTTGTTTGTTTGTGCACTGCACACATTTCAAAGTCATATCATGAACATTTTTACTCTTCAGTCACAGGCATTGCTTTTTAGGCAAAAGAATAGTGAAAATGCCAAATTAAGGAAAGAAAAGTTCAGCCAAAAAGTACAATTTTGTCATTGTCTCACCCCAAATGGACAAATAAGATAATTTGTCTAGTTCATAGTGACATACAACAACATACAACTTTTATTTACAAATGTTATATTTATTGCATTTTATTCCAAGTCTTTTGAAGTCATACTATAGCTGTTTTTTGCTGAAATGTCTGAAAAGATATTTATTACTCATAATCTTTCTCTCCAGTGAGCCATTAACTCAAGAACCACTGATCAATGAGTCTTGAGAACCAAATCAGTGTAACGTATATCGGCAGGAATTCAACTGTCTCTACACGTCACCGAAAGAATCGGCGTCTCTCTAAAACCCCTCCCCCTTCGCATCAGCGCAAAAGCGCGCGATTTCGTTCGGTCACAGAACAAAGAGAAGTGGCCACGAGAAGTTTTCCAAGAGACACATTCATTTCATGATGATAATAATAATTCATCTACACAAGAAACATATGGATATTAATTGTTGTACTCTTTCTCTCATATGCTTGTGTGAATGTGAATTGTTTAGAAAGGTGGGATGAGTTTATGCGTGCTTTAAACTGTATAATCCGAGAAATGTAATGTGTGTGCCTGGTAAATGCGATGTTTAGTCTCTAAATGAAGCTGGCGTCATAAGCCATAAGTTGGTGTGGATGACCGTTAAGCTTTAGCATCATGTGTGACTAAACATGCATATAAAATCTGTAAGTTTGTATCGTCCACGGAATGAATGGAATATCGGATCATGTAAATTCCCCCCAGAAAGCCTGGACAAGGTCCTCGCTCTCTCTCTCTCTCCTACCATATCTAGCTCTCACGCGATCTCTCTGCTCTCTATCTCCTATCTATCTTCTATCTCTCTCTCTCTCTCTCTCCTATCTCTCTCTCTCTCTTCTCTCTCTTCTGATCGACGATCGATCGATCGATCGATCGAACATGGCTTGAAGCTCGCTTGTAACTCTTCCTCGCTCGCCAACGCCGGAAGGACAGCCCGCTGAAATCTCGCCTCAAAACCGGCTGAGACAAATAACACACGCGATAACGTCGCAGAACCAGCAGCGTAACGACGCTACCATCTCAGCGCAAAACCAGCATCAAACAATCTCAGAGATTTCAACTCCCCGGTGATGTCACGCGACAGCGAAGCGAGCCAGCAGAGTTTTCCAGAGCAACACGTGGAAACCAAATCAAAGATCCAGCCTGCTTCAACAACGAAAGCAAGTATCATCTCTATTTCTGACTGAACTGGTAAATATGATCTGAATGCAGTAACAAAGCATACGTATTTGTTCGTGATCTTTGCTGGTTGGTTAAGTTATGAAACAGGAAATAATGTTATTATTTCAACCTTAACCTCAAAACTCCCGTATGTGTGTGTATGTTTGTGTATTGTTAATTAATCAATTTATGTTAGAATAGCAGCATCACGAATAAACCTTGTTTCATTTTATAAAGAATTGTCTCTGGAATGTGATTTTAAGTATTTTCATCCTTATTTGCCCAAAGATAACGTTACCTAGCTCGAAATCTCGTTATTGTTACCGGGGCCACGGGGCAATAGAAGCGAGATTTAATAACGATATACTGATGTAGTGATCGCTGGACGAACACGTAAAGTATAAATCGTAAATTAAATATTAATATTACTTGAACCCAAGCAATATTGAATATTTAATAAATAATTCCCGGAGCTGAAACAATAGCTTCATATATTAATTTTATTACATCAGCGAACGATTATTTTTATTAATGACCTGGTTCGTCTGGTTCATGTATTGGACATAACGAATAATATCGAATCAGTTCAATTCAATTCTCAATTTATGTGTTTTTTGGGCAAACTATTCCTCTTAAACTGTCACTTATGGGGGAAAGTGAGTTTGGCTGGAATCTCAAAGCGTCGCAACCACAACCTCATCAGGAATTTACCCTTGAGTCCACATGTTACCTTAATCAGTATTTTAAATGGTGTTTGGAAAGTCAGGCACAGTACCAGACATATTCAAAGGGAATTCACCTAACGAAAAGCTGCCTGTGAGAATGGAAAATGACATTTCTGACATATTGGAAACTTAGCGTATATACAGGACGGAAAAGATTGCATTTTAATATGTGATGATGACGTGTACAGCTCAAGAGTTCAGTGTAATTTTAGTGCTTGCAGTGAAATACAGCGAGGTGATTGCTGTAACCCATCGTCTCTGATGATTTCTGCAGCACTGCTGAGGTTTGTTTGAAGCACCTGTGAAAATACAGATTTTGTGAGATATTGAAACTTTATCCCATAACATTAGAGATTATTAATATAGAAGATTTTGGTTTCAGGAGCACGTCAGAAAGACTGACAGTTCGGTTTACTGTAAATCACCGGTTTTGGGATCATCATTGTGGGTGTGTGGCTGAAGCGCTCGTCAGGAATGATTGAGTGTAGGATGCGTAAATGTATTCACCAGTAAGGGCTGGAAAAGTGCTTTAGATTGACCTACCGTGATGCTCTCTATTCTATAAAGTTTTTATCAGTGCTGGAGCGAATCGCACAAGTTTGCTGTAAAAGTTATTTTCCTGCTGCCCATATGCTGTGCATGTATGTGAAGTATAGAAAGCTGTCTTTATAGAAGATGGGCCATAGAACATCTGTAGTGAGTGTAAACCGTCATGCTTTTTATGGTTCCTTACAAAATGCTCATTGCTTGTGTTTGACGAGCGCTTTTATGAGTCTGTCAAAACATGGGAAATGAAGTCACGGCCTGATTTTCACTTCCAGAGATAAAGGATGATGGGGCATCCCACTGTGTTAGTAAAACCAGAGCTAGATCTGTATTTCTTACGTATTTTAGAATACAGTCTGGTACTTGAGTACCAGTCGATTTTGTTGAGTAAATGTGTTATTGCCTGTCAACACATAAATGATTCAGAAAAGGTTTTAAAATTTTCCTTTTGATGGATTTTTTTTAATCTAAAAATTCTGGTCTGCATTATCTTGTTACTTTTTAAATCAAAATGTTGTTTGTCTATTTGAGGTTTCTGAATTAAACGGCACATTGTGTTGCTTTTAAATGTTGCTTTTAAAAGATTCATGATCCCCACAGTCATGGAAAAAAATGCAGTGAAAGAGTCATATTGTTAAATATTATTCGTATTTAAAATAGTAATTAAAATAAGTATTTTTAATATATGTTAATATGTAATTTATTCCTGTTATGGCAAATATGAGTTTTCAGCAGCCTTTCAGTGTCACATGATCCTTCAGAAATCATTATATGATGTTGAATTGCTGCTTAAGTGATTTTCTTATAATTATGAATGTTGAAATTAGTTACTGCTTAATAGTCTTGTGGGAACTGTGATATTTTTTTCTTGATTCTGTGATGAATAGAAAGTTCAAAAGGACAGGATTTATTTAAAATAGAAATCTTTCAAAATTGCTAAACATAATACATTTATTTACTGCCAAGTTTGATCAGTTTAATGCAACCTTGCTGAATAAAAATATTAAACTAAAAAACTTAGTGACCTCAAACTTTTGAACGGTAGTGTACCTTTCCATAACCCCATTTTCTTTCATGTGGGAGTCATCATCTGTTGTGTTTACTGCTATGTGAAGATAAAGGCCAGTGTGTAACTGACCTCTGTAAACCCTTTGTGTGAAAGAAGCCCCTAAAATGCCTCTTAACCTCCACAAGCCACCCGGCATATCATCACCGAGCTGAGCACCGAGTGTTGTTATATTATTGTCTTCTGTGCTAATACAATGACTCTTCTGTCTCACCGCAGAGAGCATCATTAAAGACAAAGAGTTTGAGGTGATGATGCAGATCGACTGTGAAGTCATGGACACCAGGATACTCCACATCAAGTCTTCTACTATTCCACCCATCTTGCGGGTCAATCAGACAGACACAGACTCTTTCTATCACGCGGCCCCCAACAACAACCAGCACGCGGCCCCTGTCGTCCTCGTGGGTTCTTCTTAGTCTCAGCTATCTTATCAATCTTGTTTTGTTGTGAATTACATACCCATGTTTGCACCATCATCTATTTTGTTACATAAGCATTTTGTGTTCATTTTTGTGACTTCTTATTCGAGTGGTCAACCAGGATCTTGGTAATCAACTAACAAATCACCAAGATATTCAACAATAGTCAAGAATTCTACTTGAAGGCATCTCTTCCAAATGCATCAAGTAAGCCTTGCAATACTGATGAGCCATTCAATACATATTATTACAGTCTTTATTCCAGGCAATTGATTTCAACAACAACCAGCATTTAAATTTATGTACACTTTATGCAAAGTGACTTCAAGCACATTCAAGTTTGTTCGTGCTCTAACCAGTTGAACTGCAGGAGCATTCATTATCCAAATCTCCCAAGCCAAAGTGCAATCTGGCTCGATTAGTGAACACTTTTCTGCGGTATGTGGTAGCTGTCAGCTGTTTGTTTTTTGTTTTCACTGTGCTTGTTTTGTTTATCAAATTAATTCAAACAAGTATTTATGAAGGCTTAACATTTGTACCAAGCTTATTTGGTACACATTTAATGGTCCTATTCAGCGACATATTCTTCAACACCACTATCCTCACACTGCATTGCCAGTGAGTTTTGTTTTTTGTTTTGTTTTGTCACATTGCTATTGAATAGAAAAGTAAGAAGATGGGTTATTTAGACTTGAGCCAATGTAATTGACTTTCCATTTGATGGATCTGATTCAGGATGGTGCTGTAAGTATATATCCAAAAATATATGTTTTAAAGTATTTAGATAATACTTCTTCTTTATACTGGGTCTTTGAAGGGTAATAATTTTAGACTAATTCTAATTGGAATAGCAGTTTAGGGTTGGGTGTCTTATGCAACATCTCTGTTCATTTTAATGTATTTCATGCCTTCATTTTTTTCTTAGTGGCTTAATTGCACTTTTGATGAGGTGAGCTTAAAATAAATACATTTGTTAACATAATACTGGCTGTTAATTTGAACTTGTAGAAGAGACAGATTATTAATGTTAATTTGTACCTCCTCTGTCCTTGTTCACTGTGTATCGGTCTCTATTATTCTATCCTGTTTAGACGTGCACTTGTTTCTTGTCCTGTTTTAGGATGTCATAGTCAGCTATCATTCGAAAGCAAGGTGATTATTAGCTTATTCTTACCAATCTGTCATCACTTTCACTGAATAAAAAATACCATTTGAATTTCACGGTTTATAAACTCAACTCAGGTGGAGCTTTGTTCTTAAAATGTGGATGATATATTAGTATTTAGTGAGAAGTTCACATTTTGTCCTTAGCATCGCAGTAGAAATGTTTAATTTATTTTGCAACAAATCCCTTTTTCCTCTGGCATAATTTTTATTTGTAATATATTTTAATATATGCATTTTTTTGCAAATATATTTTGTTTGTTCACACAGTGATGGCGATGAAAGCTATTTTGTAACCATACAAAGAAATAAACACTGGACTCCAGATTGTGGGTGATATGTGTGCATCTTTTGTTTTTAGGACTCCCGTCTCATGTCAGTCTGAATTTGCTCTCTGAAATTGAAGGTTTGTGTAAATGTGGGATCTGATGCGCTATAAAGTGTTAATTATAGGTCATTTCTGGGGTAGACTGGGGTAAACAGTGTTTTAAGGTTAAAGTATGGTGTGTTTTGTTTGTCCAGATTTAGCTCTGTGGATCAAGGGGTTTACAGTGTAGCCCTTTGCTCTCATCTACAGTAAGTGACCAATAAGAAGATCTGTGGGAGAACACTTTCACTTGACATCTTTACTATGAAAGGAAAACCAGAGCCAAATGTCTTATTTCAACTCCTTTTATTGCAGCCATTTTCTGAGTCTGACAAAGATTTGAATTTCTCAAGAGCTGAAAGATTAAATGAAATTGCAATGAAATATGCATAAAAAGTTTATATTGATAAAATGTATCAAACGTATTGATGACCAAAAATAACACTCTGAAAATGTGCCCAAAACACTGCCTACTCTTGTTTTGCTGAAATGACACAATTGTAAATGTTTTTACATTTGCAACTTTTTTATCACATATGCAAGTGATAGTTTAAAAAAAGGCCTTTAGATATGTTTATGTAAATACAAATTGTATTTTTTACATTCATCAATCTGGTGTTTTAGCTTTTATATTACAGTATATACAATGTATTCTACTGGATTTAAGAATACAACACCTCAAAACTTAAGCCAGCTTTATGAGCGGTATAACTATAAACATAGAGGTTCATTTTTGTAGTGCAAAAACAAGCGACAATATCTAAAGAAGTGGGCATCAATGCAAACTGCAAAGCTTATATAGCTGCAGCGTTTGGGTGTTCAGAAATTCCAAAGTTGTTTTTCTTTGTTTTCTCCATAAACGTAACAATATAGGTCAGTTTTTACACTTTGAAAACATAACAACATATTAATAAGTACTTTAAACTACATGAAGTTAAGAAAAGCTGAGTGAACTGATCCACAATCCACTTGAACACATTTACGGCTTCTTCTACTTTGTGCAAAGGACACACTTGCTCTGGTCTACAGTAGGTCTACATATGCAAACTGAATATTATAAGTGACCTGATTTCCATTATCCCAGGCATACAACACCCTCTCTTTGGGGTTGTAATCGATCTGAGTGATGTAAGTATAGTTGTTGCTGAAAGGTAGGTGAGGGATCACCTGAGTGTTAGTGTGGGTGTCAAAGGCGTAGGACAAATACGTGTCCTGCTGATTGTAGCTATCTGTCGCATAAAGAACGCCGCATACGATGAAGCAATTACCGTAGCGATTGCGTCGAAGCCCGGTCCTCCATGTGGTTTCACGATTCATGCTTAGATCATTGGGGTTCAGGCGGCTCAAGACGATCATTTCCTGCAAGAAGCCCTCGTCGTCCAGCGCTGGGTAGATCACCCAAAGTCCGCTTTCATCGACAGCCAGATCCATGTCTGAGTTTCCTCTCCATCTCCATGTGGACGCGTCGTCGTTATCGAACACCGCATCGTGCAGCATGGTCCAGGCAGCCACGTAACGTAACCGCAGGTCATACTTAATAATGTCTCGAGAGAATGCGCGGTTGTAATAGAAAGCACCCTTGTAGACCACATGGCCAGTGCCGATCCAGTTATAAGGCAGCTTGTAGGAATTAGTGACGCGACCTTGAATAAAAGTAAGAAAATAAAATCAGTAATTTGCTTATTTATCATGTTTATCTGGAAAAAGAGCCATACCTTGTTTGAAGACATCCATGTTGCGGAATTCCAGAAGGTTGTTGCCATAGTAATAGTTTGTGACATAGATCTTGTCATCTTGAGCCAGTGGATCCTTCATCCAAGCGCCCTCATTACGACCGAATGTATTGTGTGTGATGGGCTCTGAGATTGTGGCCAAAGTGTCCTTACACATTCCTGCAAGCAAAACCCAGAATTATGTTGGTGTTTTGTTAGTTTTTGTGCCAAGCCATGCAAACATTCTGAATTCAACGCCGTTATAGTTTTATAGCATCACTTTAAAGGAATAGTTCACCCCAAAATGAAAATTCTATCATTAATTACTCAACCTAATGTCGTTACAATCCCGTAAGACCTTTGTTCATCTGAGAGTCTTTCTGACCCGCCATAGAAAGCAACACAACTGAAATGTTCCCAGATTCAGAAATGTAGTAAGGACATCGGTAAAATAGTCAATGTGGCGTCAGTAGTTCAACCACAATTTTACGCAGCTACGAGAATACTTTTTGTGTGCTAAGAAAACAAAAATAACTTTGTTCAACAATTCATCTCCTCCAAATCACATATTCCGGCATTATAGAGAGTACCAAGACACATGCGCATTCTGTCCTCTGCACGTAAACAAGATGCAGAGCATGCGTGTTCTACACATGCAGAGGTACTCCCAATAATGGCAGAAGATGAGATTTGGAAGAGAAGTTGAATAACTGAAAGTTGTTATTTTAGTTTTTCTTTGTGCAGAAAATGTATTCACACAGCTTTGTAAAATTGCAATTGAACCACTGATGCCACATTTGTGATTTTAACAATGTCCTTGCAACGTTTCTGGACCTGGGAACATTACAGTTGTGTTGCAGAATTTGAAGGCTCAGAGAGCTCTCGGATTTCATCAAAAATATCTTAATTTGTGTTCTGAAGATGAACGGAGGTCTTACGGGTTTGAATATTGAATTTTCATTTTTGGGTGAACTCTTCCTTTAAGTGGTAATGGAAAATGTTTTGCTTTCATAAATTGGTACAATTATGTATTAATTAAAAAACATATATAAAATTATAACAAAAAGTATATATATATATATATATATATATTTGTATTGTATTTAATAATATTGGTATTTTTTACTTTCATAATTTATACGATTATTTAAATAGTTTTATTCTGAAATAGAAAAAATTGCAATTGTAATAATAAATTAAATCTGTTCTTCCAAAATAAGTAATTTATATAAATTTTGCATAAATGTATGCACATACATATAATTAATTGACATCTATTTTAACATTTATAATAAAATAATAACATAAAACAACCAAGTAATTAAATGAAATACTAACAAGAAAATCATAAAGCTATACCTGGCATCTTTTGAGGTGCTTCTTCCACGCTCTCTTCAGCCACAGTTTTTACAGCTTCCCCTCTTTCCGTTTCCTCTTCCTCTTCATCCCAGCTTATGCTATATTTACGTTTGCCAGGTTTGCTTGTGGTTGTAGATGTTGTTGTGGTAGTTTTTGTAGAGGTCATCAAAGACGGCACTGAGGTTAATGTCTGTATAGGAGTCATCTTGGGTAAGTGGGTAACTGAGTCTCTCTTGCTTTCAATGACACGAGGTGACATCACAATGGTGGTAGTAGCTCTCGTATAAGCAGTTGATCCGACTGAGCTTTCTGTGACTGTTAAAATGTCCGAATGAGGAGTTGGTAATGGTGTTATTCTACTAAATGTGCTGTGAGTTAAACTCTCCATTGAAAGCATTGAAACATTTTCTTTCAGATTTTCCTTGGTAACAATTCCATTTTGGGTCACAGGAGATACAGATGTTTTATTTTCAACAGTCCTGTTGGTGGTGATCTCTGTGAGGGTTGGCTCTGCAGCCACCACTTTAGCAGCAGCTGCTGTGACTGACTCATTTGTTTGTATTTGGCCCAGATTGGATGACCTGACCAGCATGTTTTGAGCTTGTCTTACAGATGGAGTTGAGGGCTCCATGTTTCTTGCCTCCTTTTTTTTGACGATGGTTTGAGGTATAATAAGTTCCTTGTGGATGGTGACCTTCAAATTATCCATCACAGCAGGTGTCGGTGTGGTCATTTCCTCTCCTGTAGAGTTGTCTGTGGTGGAACGACTGGTTTGAGTCCGAACGGATATTAGTTCAGTGGGTGTTTTAATCGGCAAGGCAGAGTCCAAGAGTCCAGTAAATGGAGTTTGAAGGCCATATCCCACTTTTGAGACTTCACTCTTGGGTTTTGGTCGAACAGACCATGCCTTGATGACCGGCCTAAAGTGGCGAGCTTTGTGATGAAGGAGCTGCTCGTCAGCAAAGAGATCAATTGGGCTGTCACCACTATGATTTTCATCTACTGAAATGAAGAATGAAAAAGGGCTTTCACGAGCAATGCCATTGAAGAACCAATTTAGGTTCCCCAAAGAATCTTGGTGTAAAAAGAACAAAAACAAAACGTTTTTTTCTAGTAGAAAAGTTCTATGAATGCTTAGGGGATAGTTCAGCAGAAAAAAAACAGTCATCATTTACTCACCCTCTAGTAGTTCCAAGCCTGTAAGAATGTGTTTGTTCTGCTGAACACAAAGGAAGATATTCTGAAGAATGTGGGAATGTTCTGTTCTGGGGCTCCATTGACTTCCATAGTATTTTATTTCCTACTATGGAAGTCAATGTTGCCCCAAAACAGCCTGGCTACAAACTTTCTTCAAAATATCTTCCTTTGTGTTCAGCAGAACAAATAAATTCATACAGATTTGGAACTACTTGAGGGTGAGTAAATGATGACAGAATTTTTATTTTTGGCTGAACTATCCCTTTAAAGCTTATTTATGGGACCACAGTTACCAAAAAAGAACTTTCGTTTTTAAGTGTTTTTCCAAACTTCTCCGTCTGGGATCTTTGAATGTAGATGGTCAAATCAAAGTTATACTTACAGTTATCCTCTGTGTCTGGCTCATCCACTGGGTCAGATTTATAGTATGTGATCCCCCTAACAATTAGTTTTGGTTGCTTCTCCCTTCCTTGGCGCTCTTGTTCTTGCAAAGCTGCAACGGCCTTGTTTAGATCTGATCTGCTACTCTTCAGAAGATCTCCCACAAACTTCTCCTCATATTTACTCTGTTAAGTACATCAGAGGACACTGAGATACTGCAGCCTTTGAGATATTATGTGATAAAGAGAAAAAAAAAGTAAATTCTGCCATTTACCCAACCTCACATTGTTCCAAACCTGTAAGACCTGTGTTATTTTTCTATCCTTAGGACCTTAGAACCTTAGAAGATCCAAAAGGTCATAAAGGCAATGTAAAATTAATCCATATGAATTGGTTTAATCCAAGTCTTGTGAAGAGATACGATTGATTTATATGATGAATACATTTAATTTAGGCTTTTGTTCACATATAAACGTACAGTACATAGTGCATCACATAGTAAACACGGAAACTCGTGCGTCACACAATAGAACTAACCTCATTGGTTCTTATGCATGTACATTTGCTTTGACACACATTTGTGTCAATTATTGTTTAAAAAAAACAAGTCTAAAATCTGTTTATCATAAAACTAAATCATATCTCTTCACTAAACTTGGATTAAACTGCATAATTCATATAGATTCGTTTTACGATGCTTTTTGGATCTAAGTTTTGACTACCAGGACTTTCAGGGGAGGGACTGAATTTTTTTAGATTTCATTAATATCTTAATTTGTGTTATGAAGATTCATCTTATGGGTTTGAAAGGACATTAGGGGGAGTAAATGCTGACGGAAATACATTTTTTGGTGAACTATCCCTTTAAGAGAATATTATATAGATATAGATCATCTGTTTTGGATCTTTGAGAGTCCAAGTCATTTGGCTCTTTTCATGCAAACTTATGTAAGAGTTGACAGTGGGATACATTAGAGAGAGTTTCAAGACACAACATGAGGTCACTTTTGACTCTTGAGACAGAGATCCTGAGTAAATAAATAAACGCTCGCAGCAGGTTAGCCATTTCACTTCATGGCTTAACATAATGTTTCGATTGTTCCATTGGTACGTATTAGACATGATACTTATGTAATGCAACATTTGTTTTAAATAGCACCTCCCACCTCTATGTGCTGAAAAGCAGCTGCCTCGTCATTCTCCTCCCTCAGATTGGTTCTCTTCTCCTGTGGTTGTGGAGGCAGAGTTGTAGGTGAAGATGTGGGCGGCTGTGGATTTGGAGAGGTGCTCCTTGTGTTCGACTTCTCTTCAGTCTGGTTGTTTAAGACCATCTGTCAATAATAAACCACATTAATAATATGCAAACCACATTAATAATATGCAAATAAGATAAGAATGCAAACAAAAACACCACTTACTTTTTCTATAGTGTCCATGCGATCAAGAAGCTTTGCAGTGACTGAGTGCAATTTCAATAGATCCATGCCATAGAAGGAACCCTCCAGCAATTCCAGTATTGTTGACAGCTGTAAAGATGAAGTAAATTCCATCATGGCAAGAGTTGGTTTTATTTAAGGGGTAGGAAATGTTATGCATTCATATCCTGCCAAATTTTGAACTTATTCTGGTCTATGAGATCCAATTGCAGATGTTCTGGTCACCTTGATATTATCTTTCCCAGCCTGTTGCAGCTTCTTCAAGCGGAAGTCACCCTCACAGGGGTTTAAAGCTGACGGAGGTGCAACGCATGCACATTTGCAGTGGGCTCCTGAGGTGATGGTCTCCACCGTGTAGAAATCCTGAGGCGTCGCGTGACCATCTCGAATCCGCTGGCACGCGCTCGCGCTCAGAGGTCTGACAACACATTTACAGCCACAGTCAGAGCCTTCCGAAAGCGCTTTCACTTTGTCATAATCACCCAGCAGCTACAAAGAAAAGAGGACGGATGCATTTTCCAGCCAGCCAGCTTTGTTGCATTGATGTGTATTTTAAAGTTCATTGCTGTTTTTCAGTTACCAACGTTGTGAAGTCTAATAATTTGTTTCTGGTACATTTTTTTAAATAACTTTCATTAATAACATAAAAAAATTAGTCTACTTACATTCATACAGTATGCGAATTACACAGTTTTAAAAGGCTTTTTAAAAAATGTTTCGGTAACACTTTATTTTAGGGTGCCCTTGTAACACGTTACACGTACTTCCTATAATAATAGCAACAATAAATTATGCATAATTGCATGCAAGTAACCCTAAAACAAACCCTAATCCTAACCTAAACCAGTACATGTAGCTAGTTAATTGATATTACTCAGTACTTAAATATATAATTACACTGTAACAAGAACACACAATAAAGAGTTACACTTTATTTTAAGGTGTCCTTGTTACAGTGTAATTATACATTTTAGTACTGAGTAATATCAATTAACAACATATTTACCATAGGATTAGTTTTAGGATTAGGGTTTGGTTTAGGGTCATTGGATGTAATTATGCAGAATTGTGTAATATTACTAGCCTATAGTAATAACATGTAACGTGTAACAAGGACACCTTAAGATAAAGTGTTACCAAATAAAGTGTATCCAATGTTTTGCAACCGTGAGTAGTTTAGTTTTTGTGCGTTTCGCCCATAGACTTTAAAAAAGGTTTCGCTGAACAGAATTTTCTTAATCGATTTTTTAAACAAAACACAATTTTATGATGTGCATGTGATATAAAATGGGTAATGAAGCAATAAATATTGTTAGTAATTATTAGCTATTATTATTATTATTTTGTGTATCATAAGCTACGGTCGCTCCAGCAGCCTGTTACTATGAAACTTTCTCAGGAGCACGCGATGCCTGTTCGCGACCGTATGTTTTATTTTCTGAAATGTATTATATATTATTTAATATAATATTTAATTATATTTTATAGGCTAATCATATATTTGAATTTACTTCAGAAACGTGTTATGTTAAGCATTATGCAGAGACGGTCAATAAGTTATTAATGAAAGTTATCATGAAGTGTTACTAATATTGTAGGTTATAAAGAAGCTGCACAGATATAATCGTATCGAGCACTGGTGAATAGATTCTTACCTGACTTAATATGTTTTCTTGATTATCTTTTTCAACTTGCAAAGTGTCATTCTGTTCATTCGTGTTCTCCGGAAGTCGCTGGTGTGATTTCGGAGCGGCTGAAGTGAGAGCGAATGCCACGAGCCAGAAAACGCTCCAGATTCCCATCGCATTCATCGTGCAAGGTGTGCGATATAATCCTGCCAAACATATGCCACTGTAGCTTGTTCTTGCAGATCGGGCTTTTTCCTCTTCAAAAACGATAAACCGTCAAACAGATCTCCATTTGCGCTGCCCTCCAGGTGAAATAACTGAGTGTGGTTCCAACTGAAAGTCCAGAAGAGGCAGAGTCCAGATGAGGACCGGTGCCTGGTCCTCAGCGTGAAACTGGTTTGAGAAGAAGCAGGAGTGACGTGACATTTGAGCTGAAATGAGGGGGCTGGATGGAGAGACGCAAGGAGCGCGCTGAATGTTGCGCGCACGCACCCATAGCCGCAAATGTTCACACTTTCACACTATATAAAATTACTTTTATTTCTAGTCATAACTATAGACTATAAATCTAAAAAAGCAAGTAAATAGAAAATCAACATATACCTGTCATAAGAAAAATATTATTCATAGTAAACTTTATTTTATGTGAACTTTATTAAAGTTCTATAAATTTTTTGTGTGGAATTTCTTAAATGTGTTTATTGCCTAATAAAAACATTTGCATTGATAAAATGGAGCTCACCTGTGCAGTGACGTCATGGGGAATTTGGCATTTAGACATAAAAATGACCAAACAACCCCCAAATATTATTATTTTTTCAATTTGTTTTAGTAAATAGGTCCATTTTATGCAAGAAGTGTGAATCAATCGTTTTAGAATTTAATGCGTGCATGGGTTAACGTTTTTGTTCGTAAAAGTGTAGCAAGGTCAGAACATTAAGTGTTACAGCGCCACCTAATGTGTGTTAAGACACGGGAGAATACAAACGCGCAGGACAAGTTCGTTCTTTTTCCTATCTGCAAGTGCCAGGTGTTACACTAATATTATTAACCAATAGTGGTCAGTGTTGCTCCATATTATTGTTGTTACTGCGTGACAAAGAACCAACCCACTCTCTGGGGCCCTTGGTGGTCAAGTTTTCTCTTTTTACTTCCAGAACTGGTGGTAGTAAACTAAGTATAGTATGACTGATATGTCACTAAAACAAGTAACTGAACAACACCACGTAAATTAAACAATTAAAGCAAAAAAAAAAAACGGTGTTCACATTAACTAAACTGATTCTCAAAAAACTCCAATATGAAAGAATGGAAATTATATATATATATAATATATATATATTTTTTTACAACATTTTATTTAATGTCTTTATTCAATTATTTAAACTGTTATTTTTAACAAATATCAAAACATATCTTGTCCCATAGAAGTGCACATTTGAATATTTAAAATCAGAACCATAATCAGAATTAGCTTTATTGCCAGCAGAGACGTCATGCCCATTCAAAGCCGGTTTCACACTGCACGCGTAAGCAGCGCGTATTTTTTTCGGCGCCCATGTTAACGGATGAGAGCGTTCACACAGCACGCAGGGGCGGCGCGGCAGCGCGTAGCAGGAGCAGAGCAGGAGCGGCAGTGCCGCGATCGTTTCGGCGCCGAGTCTATTTTTGCCGCGCTGCTTACGCTCAATTAAAGTGACAGGACATTATTTATGATCGACACTCAAAAAAAAAACATATTTAAAGTTTGTAAATTGGATGTAATGTATTTTAAACAGTTACCATGAAGTTCAACTATTTCGTAGCAAGTTGTAATATATATTGTGTAGTTTATAGGCCTATATGTTGGCATAGAAGCAGATGTCATGCTGACAACAGGCATCATCAACAAACGCACGTGACAGCGCCCGGTGTAGCCAGACGGGGGTCTTCAGAGTACACCTGGAAGATGACCTAATGGACGACACTCGTCTCATCGTAGAAGTGGAAAACAAAAAGTTATGACCCACACAATTTAATGTATAAGGACTTACAAGCCAAAGAAAAGGCATGGGATGCAGTGGATTGATTATTTGATAATACACGAAGTGACAAACGAATAAATACATATTCAAATACGTCACATAAATATTACACATGTAGCTACACCAAATAAGTCTATGATGTGGGTGACTTGTTTGAAAGTGTGTTTTTCGTGTTTTTGCTAATATCCCTATTACAACGTTTACATTTTACGTGTTAATAAAGACATTTACGATGCATGTTGAAGATGTTAGCATGAGATTGCTTGTAAATCTGCTGTTTATGAGTATGTTTATCAGATATTGCTTCATTATTAAAGAAGCGTTCGTCAGCAGGCATTATGAAGAGGTTTGCTAATAAATGTTGAATAAAGATGCAAAATATGTCAACATTGTAGATGTAATCTTTTGACCAAAACTTCAAAGGCATGTCATTCTCCTATAATTAATGTGTTTTTTTTTTTACAAAGGACTAGTCATTTTGCGTCTTACAGTATATATGTGCAAAAAGAAACTTCTGGTTACAAGTATAAACCTTTAAGATATTGACCATATTCAATATAAACACAATGTATAAAATAACTAACATTTCTGCTATGGTCAGTTATTGTTTTTTGCTGTTCCGTTGCCCAAAATCTACGTCGTATCCTTCTTCGTAATCTCCGTAGTAACAAATACAGCGCAATTGCCTTTCTTCTATCTACAATACGTACTGCACATAAACACAGATGCACATGTACAGTGTAAATAAAACAAATACAGTAATATAAACTATTCTAATAATAAATCAAGACCAATTGTGTTTAAAATTAGATTCGAATTTGCCCATTCTGTACAGAAGACGCTGTTCAGCCGCGCGCTGCAAACGCTACCGGTGTGAAAGGACAATGGGCGCGCGCTGCTCCTGCTCTGCGTACGCACCGCTTCTGCGCCGCTCACGCGCTGCTTACGCTTGCAGTGTGAAACCGGCGTTAGGGGGCACGTGCCCCTCAGATTTTTGAGCCAAGTGAATTTTGAATGCAGCTTCCAAAGGACAAAAATAGCCGAATGGTATTTACTGTATTTGATACAATCAGACCAGTGTGATTAAATCGTTCAGCGCATCAGAATATCAGCAGCTAAATTCAAATCTGTTTTCGCTGGCTGGCGCTGAGCCAGAGACAGACCGCGTTTTACAGCAATGTGTATTATAACCAATCACACATGATTCTGTTGAGATAATGAATGCAATGACCAATCAGATACGTTCTGATGAGTCATTGCTAAAATCCCGGTGTTTTCTTCACCTGTTCGCTGGCTGAATATCTCTTTCTGACGAATTTTCTTGTCAGAAACAACAAAGTGAGATATGTATCTGAATCTGTAAGTAAGATATTAATTTCACAGTGTAAACAGCTTCAGTGATTTTAATGGGAGTTTTTGAGAGTGCTTGAGTCAAGACGGTGTTCTTTGCTCTCTTTCTGTAAGGAGAGTGTTATGATAAGTAGCCTTACTTACAATGTTTTTAATATTCACATTAAATCTAAAGTTAGTCGTATTAAAAATATGTAATGGCATGACACCCATATCTGTTACTTAAGTGAACAAACATGTTTTTATGCATAGTTATATATTAGTAGGCTACTTTTATCATCATAATCTAGGTGACAATCGAGATATTACATGATATAGTTAATGTGTTCGGGAATATTTTGAATAACACCTATTGACCTAAAGGGCATTTTTCCCCTAACCATATTAAATGCATCCATCATCTTTCATTAATTTTATTAATAATTTAACTTAATATAATAAGATAATATAGGACAAAATTGATCTTTCCACTGCAGAAGAAACAGAAGTGACAGGAGTGGCATTCAGATGCATTTACACTGTATGCTAAATTATAACAGCATAAATAATATTGTGAGCTCAGTGTTTTAATATATATATATATATATATATATATAGAGAGAGAGAGAGAGAGAGAGAGAGAGAGAGAGAGAGAGAGAGAGAGAGAGAGATTGTTTTATAAATCTGAAAGTCACAAAACAATTTATCAAATAACACCAACTGGTTCTCACACAACCCAGTGTAACGTCAAAATGAGTACTGTACATTTATGTCACAATGTTTTTACATTATACACGGGAACATTCTAATGTTTTTATTTTTGTGTACTATTAAGATACAACCCTTAACTCATTTATTACATGTATTATGTACTACGGGCTGTCCTTTGTCCCCCTCTTCACTTCAGCTTTATAAGTTGACTGGCCCTTTAAGAAGCGTCGCCTGTGTTTCCACTACTACACGACAACACACAACACAGCAGCACTAACCAAGCCTCCGCGGAGCGGAACAGACTCTCACCCACAGACTGCACATCCATTTTCAGAACCGTTTTTTATTGTAACGATGTAGTTCATGACAGAAAAATCCGTTAAGGCTGTATTATCATCGTTAGCTTAACGTTAGCTTTCTATTACAAGAAGCAAAAGGGATTCCAGCAGTGGCTAACGGCTATCAGCTCTAACAACAGAGGTTCACCAAACAGAATAATCAGTATCAGTATGAGCAAATAAAAGTAATGCGCCTCCACAGCGTATGACCAAAGGCATTATCGAGCGGTAACAGGACTGCTGGGAACCGACGTCAAGATGATGAAGAAAAAGAAGTTTAAGTTCAGAGTTGATTTTGAGCTGGACGAGCTGTCGTCGGTTCCGTTCGTCAACGGAGTTCTGTTCTGTAAAGTCCGCCTGCTTGACGGCGGATTCTCGGAGGAGTCATCGCGGTAAGGAGGCTTGAGTTGTGGAGGGATGGGGATGGTTTATTATTATGGCAATGGCTGATACTGGGCGATTTTTATTCTTTTTTGTTATTTAATAAAGCACAACCAAACCAATAACGTACGTTACATGTTAGTGCGCGTAGAGAGCTGTTGGATAAAATAGTCTGTTTCTTAAAGAGTGTTAGAGTATTAATCTTTTACGGTCATGTTTAAGATGTACAATTGTCCATTATTTCAGTCAAGGTTGAAGTCAACACTTATGTGTTTTGTAGTTTTGATTATTTCAAATAAAATCCACAGGAGGCTTTTCATTTGTGTGACAATGTCAAGTTATTAGAATGGTCATGTTATAGGGTTTTTACTTAAAACGAATTAATTTCATAATATCTAGGCAAATTGAAACTTTAGCTAAACTTCAGGTGTCAAAAACCTTGGTCATGTTATAGGGTGTTTACTTAAAATGTATTAATTTCATAATATCTAGGCAAATTTAAACTTCAGCCAAACTTCAGGTGTCAAAAACCTTACAAAATAGCACACCATGCTCTACATGACTTAATTTTTACTTAAGAGCAAATGTCCCAGTGCTCTAGAAAGCTGACATGTCATCTGTGTAAATGATTAGTAAGTAATTATAGTATATCAGAGGGTATGATCATAAAAGCATAATCATAAGTGGCTTGCTCTCGATATTTGTCAGTGTGTAGACGAAGATGTCACTGACATTGACAGTTAAAATGTAACCTGAACTAAAAATTCACTTTGACTGGCTAAATTAATTGTTAGTTAGAAGAATAATAATATTTGGGATAATATTTGGTCTAAGTTTCCTTACGGTTTTCAATTTTTATCTTTTATCAATAACTACAATATTAAGCATATCCTGTGTGCTTTTTGCAATTCACTCCATAGCGGTTCTTGTGCTGAGTCACTTAAGGCCACACATTATAACTGTAGATGTGTTGTGTGTGTGTGTTTGATGTGTAAACGAGCTGTGCTGTTTTCAGACCTGCACACAGGTTGACCTGCATGTGGGATATTAATGCATCACGTCTGAGGGGCCGATTTAAATGTGGAGCAGTTAAGAGAACTGTGCAGTATTACAGATTATTACTGTCTTTTATGACGCCATCAGAGGTGCAAATGTGACAGTCAGTTGCTGGACCTTCCAAAATTATTCTACATTTATTTATGCATTTGGCAGATGCTTTTATCCAAAGCGAGTTACATAGCACTCAGGCGAGTTACATATCAGTTCATGCATTCCCTGAGAATCAAACACTTGAGTTTGGCATTGCTTGCATAGTGCTGTTTGAGCTTCAAGACCATTATCTCACTCATGTTGCTATTCTCATTTTAGTATCTCAGTCCAAAACAGACTGTATTTTTAAAAGGCCCCGTGGCATTGGACATTGTATATTAGCACCCAGCCGAGAGGAAAAAAGGGCTGCAACAAGTAATTCATAATTATTAATAATAATGTTTAAACTGATCAAGAAGTGGAATTAACCAAGCCCTAAAAAATGTCTCTTCCCTCTCAGTAGAGAGACATCACAAACTCTTTGTCTGTCTTGCTGCAACATTTGTCATTCATTATTTTTTGGAGCTCCGCAACACAAAGGCTTCCCACAGTTAAATATTAATATGTCAGGCAGTGAAAGTGGGCTGTCAAACTTCACCATGACAAATTCCCTTCAAACAGCTCTCTGACAAGTCAAGTCAAGTCACATTTATTTATATAGAGCTTTTAACAATACAAATTGTAACAAAGCACTGCACAATATCAAAATAGGCAAATTGTGTCAATAATGTAAAATGACAGGATTTAACACTCAATTATCAGCTGAATGCATTTCATTATTGAATTTAGTAATGGCATTGTCCAGCTTAGTTCAGTTTAAATAATATCTGTGCAATCAAGTCGATGATTGTGCTGGAAATGAAGTGTCCCCAACTAAGCAAGCCAGAGGCGACAAGCGGCAAGGAAGTAGCTTATTCATCCAAACAGAAAGAGAGCTGTAGACCAAAACCACAGCAGCTTAGAAGACCAAGCTTGGGTTTGCATGAGTGCTTCTCTATTCCGTTATGCAGTTTGCAGGGAGTGTCTAAGGTTCGTGAGTTTATTCTCCCTGCAGACTTGAGTTTGCCTCCATCTGTCTGTGGTGATCCTTTTGAAGAACTCCTGTTTCATTGTAGACATCCTGTGGGAGAAACTAAGGAAAGAGCACACCGAACCAAAGCACAACTGCTCTTTATCGCTCAGCTGACTTTGCCATGGCAAAATATTCCAAATACAGAACTCAGAACTAGGGATGGGCATTTTAAGCAAAAGTAATATTCGATAATCGCTGGGTATTATTCGATTACTATTCGAAAATCGCACCCCTCCCGCGCATGTACCCGCGCACACGCAAGCACGCACACACACACACACACACACACACACACACACACACACACACACACACACACACACACACACACAGAGAGAGAGAGAGAGGGGGGGGGGGAGAGCGACCATCCAGGCTTTCAATCTGTATGATAACAAACTGTTTAATTAATTAGAGAATAGTCTATCTTAACCCAAGAAAATTAATGGTTGTAAAGTATGAGTGCTGAAACATATTAATATAACATAACCGAAGGACGGCATTTATTAACAGAACAGTCCATCGATTATCAACTGCTCATAAGGCTATACATTTCTATTTAAAAAATTAGCATGAACATTCATATTATTAAAAAGAAAATCTTAAATCTGATTAATGCATCAATGAATATTAGGCGTAAAACATATTGCGCGCTAAACAGAATATCATTCTTAAAACATATTTCGCGCTAAAACATATTGTGAACCGCCTGAATGACGGCACTTATGTGAACATTAATTTTAACGTCTGTCTTCATAACAATAACCTATTTCATATATATATATATATATATATTAAATGAACATGTTCATATGCTCGGGAAGAAGATGGGAGTGTTGTTCACAATTAGTTCGGTGAACTTTGAATTGAAACAGAAGGAATATAGAGCCCTGTGGCTGATCAGAATTCTCCGCCTGAGTCTGAGCCCGTCTCTCTCTCTCTCTCTCTCTCTCTCTAGCTGAGCCATTTAAATAGTTCAGTTTTGTTTTTTAATAGCAAATTGGTCATTATTTTGTTTCCTTTCTTTATTAATTTAATTTAGAAATATGATTGGAACATCTTATTTTTGTTAAATTCAAGTTTTTGTTTTTTTAGATACCAAGCGGCCAGCGCGAGTTTGATCAGTTTATCTTACTCAAATAAATAACTAAATAATTAACGTCATAATATTTTAAGAATAAAGTCAAAATTACGATCATAAAATCATGTTACATTGCCTGAAGTTAAAGTTAAAATTACACCTGTATACTCTGCCAAAAAAATTATAATAATAAGTGTGGCCCTCTCACAATATATTGTTTAACAGGTGAGAACGGAACTTCTGATACGTGCAGCCTGATTGCGTGAACAATAGACCTGTTAAACAATCAGGCTGCACGTATCAGAAGTTCCGTTCTCCAGCGTGGTTAGCGCTCACACTATAGTGTGTGTACACACTATGTATGTGTGCCGCACCCGAGTGCCGACAGTGCAGTTTGTGTTCAAGCACGAAACCGAAGATACTCTAAAATAAAACAAGCAAATATCCTGTTGATCTGTGCATCTGTACTCCAGTATATAAATTCAATATAGATGAATTATTGCTAAAGTTACTTGCCAAGAGGGGTAGTTTGACATACTTCATGTATTTGCCCGTTCAGGCAGCTCGCGCGTGTCAGAGACGCGGCTGTCGGTGCTCGCGCTGTTCACACAGAACAGAACACAACGCGCATGCACTGAAAGGAGTTGTCTTTCGCGCCCAAATGCTTTTTAATCGCTTACATTTTTAAACAAACAAGGCCTAAAAACGCATGCAAAAGATACAATTTAGTGACCACCTGCGGTGGCCCGATCTGGCAAGTGACAAATCCGGAGAGGCAGTTTTAACATTACGTGACATGACATCTGACGCACAGACGCCATGACACATGCCAAACCTGTGACATCTGACGCACTACATGCCAAACCTGTGACATCTGACGCACAGACGCCATGGCACATGCCAAACCTGTGACATAAACCTGTGACATTGTCACTCTGCGTGTCGCACCTTCGGTAGTGACTGACACCTGCCCCTAGGTACCGCTGCTTAATGTAGATTGCGTGACACGAGCACATCAGCACGATATTGATTTAATTAACAGTATGTTGCGGTCAAGTATACGATTTATTGCATCGCGAAATTCATTTGTACAACAAATATTCCTCTGTTAAGATTAAAATGTGTCTAATGCCCCTTAATGTGTATTTTGTCATTGTAAGTTTATTTACAGTAGCCTGCTTTGTACAATAGTGTAACGGGTGTATGCCAGTAAGGGCTATGTGTAAACCTCGCTCTCCTGACCTCAAAAAGAGGCGCTCTAGCGACTGTCACTGCAGGCTGTAGCCTTTGGCGTTCCTTGTTAGAGCGCCCGCCTCCCGCACCGGAATCCCGGGTTCGAATCCCGCTCGGAGCAAGAACGGGTTAGGATGGTGTGGGTCTGGGGGTGTCCATTCAAATTGATTTTACATTCAAATACGTAAACAGGCATTTTTTTTCTGACACTTGCCTATCCGAGATTACATAAAAAATATAATCTGTCACGAGAAAACTCCACAAGCCATTATAAAGTGATGTCTACTATTATAACGTGATTTATGAAACTTACACCAACCATTCAGAAGTGTTCCTGACCTTGACACAGGCTTTTCACAATGCAATGCAGATTACGTGACATGACATCTGACGCACAGACGCCATGACACATGCCAAACCTGTGACATCTGACGCACCACATGCCAAACCTGTGACATAAACCTGTGACATCTGACGCACCACATGCCAAATCTGTGACATAAACCTGTGACATCTGACGCACCACATGCCAAACCTGTGACATAAACCTGTGACATCTGACGCATCACATGCCAAACCTGTGACATAAACCTGTGACATCTGACGCATCACATGCCAAACCTGTGACATAAACCTGTGACATCTGACGCACCACATGCCAAATCTGTGACATAAACCTGTGACATCTGACGCACCACATGCCAAACCTGTGACATAAACCTGTGACATCTGACGCATCACATGCCAAACCTGTGACATAAACCTGTGACATCTGACGCATCACATGCCAAACCTGTGACATAAACCTGTGACATCTGACGCACCACATGCCAAACCTGTGACATAAACCTGTGACATCTGACGCACCACATGCCAAACCTGTGACATAAACCTGTGACATCTGACGCACCACATGCCAAACCTGTGACATAAACCTGTGACATCTGACGCACCACATGCCAAACCTGTGACATAAACCTGTGACATCTGATGCACCACATGCCAAACCTGTGACATAAACCTGTGACATCTGACGCACCACATGCCAAACCTGTGACATAAACCTGTGACATCTGACGCACCACATGCCAAACCTGTGACATAAACCTATGACATCTGATGCACCACATGCCAAACCTGTGACATAAACCTGTGACATCTGACGCACACATGCCAAACCTGTGACATCTGACGCACCACATGCCAAACCTGTGACATAAACCTATGACATCTGATGCACCACATGCCAAACCTGTGACATAAACCTGTGACATCTGACGCACCACATGCCAAACCTGTGACATAAACCTGTGACATCTGACGCACCACATGCCAAACCTGTGACATAAACCTGTGACATCTGACACACCACATGCCAAACCTGTGACATAAACCTGTGACATCTGACGCACTACATGCCAAACCTGTGACATAAACCTGTGACATCTGACGCACCACATGCCAAACCTGTGACATAAACCTGTGACATCTGATGCACCACATGCCAAACCTGTGACATAAACCTGTGACATCTGACGCACCACATGCCAAACCTGTGACATAAACCTGTGACATCTGACGCACTACATGCCAAACCTGTGACATCTGACGCACAGACGCCATGGCACATGCCAAACCTGTGACATAAACCTGTGACATTGTCACTCTGCGTGTCGCACCTTCGGTAGTGACTGACACCTGCCCCTAGGTGCCGCTGCTTAATGTAGATTGCGTGACACAAGCACGTCAGCACGATATTGATTTAATTAACAGTATGTTGCGGTCAAGTATACGATTTATTGCATCGCGAAATTCATTTGTACAACAAATATTCCTCTGTTAAGATTAAAATGTGTCTAATGCCCCTTAATGTGTATTTTGTCATTGTAAGTTTATTTACAGTAGCCTGCTTTGTACAAGAGTCATACATTCAAATACGTAAATAGGCATTTTTTTTCTGACACTTGCCTATCCGAGATTACATAAAAAATATAAACTGTCATATTTAGACAACTCCAGAAAAAATGCATGCTCATAATCTATATATTATGAGCATGCATTTCTTCTGGAGTTGTCTGAATGTTTTGTCAAAGCATTTGACTTTCTGCAGACAGGTTAATAAGTAGAAATGTTGTTTAAATAGCATCTAGACTTACATTATACGTTGCAGACTTAGGCTACACTGCATTGCATTGTGAAAAGCCTGTGTCAAGGTCAGGCACATTTCTGAATGGTTGGTGTAAGTTTCATAAATCACGTTATAATAGTAGACATCACTTTATAATGGCTTGTGGAGTTTTCTCGTGATAGATTATATTTTTTATGTAATCTCGGATAGGCAAGTGTCAGAAAAAAAATGCCTGTTTACGTATTTGAATGTATGACTCTTGTACAAAGCAGGCTACTGTAAATAAACTTACAATGACAAAATACACATTAAGGGGCATTAGACACATTTCAATCTTAACAGAGGAACATTTGTTGTACAAATGAATTTCGCGATGCAATAAATCGTATACTTGACCGCAACATACTGTTAATTAAATCAATATCGTGCTGACGTGCTTGTGTCACGCAATCTACATTAAGCAGCGGCACCTAGGGGCAGGTGTCAGTCACTACCGAAGGTGCGACACGCAGAGTGACAATGCCACAGGTTTATGTCACAGGTTTGGCATGTGCCATGGCGTCTGTGCGTCAGATGTCACAGGTTTGGCATGTGGTGCGTCAGATGTCACAGGTTTATGTCACAGGTTTGGCATGTGGTGCAAGATGTCACAGGTTTATGTCACATGTTTGGCATGTGATGCGTCAGATGTCACAGGTTTATGTCACAGGTTTGGCATGTGGTGCGTCAGATGTCACAGGTTTATGTCACAGGTTTGGCATGTGGTGCGTCAGATGTCACAGGTTTGGCATGTGTCATGGCGTCTGTGCGTCAGATGTCATGTCACGTAATCTGCATTGCATTGTGAAAAGCCTGTGTCAAGGTCAGGCACACTTCTGAATGGTTGGTGTAAGTTTCATAAATCACGTTATAATAGTAGACATCACTTTGTAATGGCTTGTGGAGTTTTCTTGTGACAGATTATATTTTGTATGTAATGTCGGATAGGCAAGTGTCAGAAAAAAAATGCCTGTTTACGTATTTGAATGTAAAATCAATTTGAATGGACCCCCCCCAGGTCCACACCATCCTAACCCGTTCTTGCTCCGAGCGGGATTCGAACCCGGGATTCCGGTGCGGGAGGCGGGCGCTCTAACAAGGAACGCCAAAGGCTACAGCCTGTAGCGAGGTTTACACATAGCCCTTACTGGCATACACCCGTTACACTATTGTACAAAGCAGGCTACTGTAAATAAACTTACAATGACAAAATACACATTAAGGGGCATTAGACACATTTTAATCTTAACAGAGGAATATTTGTTGTACAAATGATTTTCGCGATGCAATAAATCGTATACTTGACCGCAACATACTGTTAATTAAATCAATATCGTGCTGACGTGCTCCTGTCACGCAATCTACATTAAGCAGCGGTACCTAGGGGCAGGTGTCAGTCACTACCGAAGGTGCGACACGCAGAGTGACAATGTCACAGGTTTATGTCACAGGTTTGGCATGTGCCATGGCGTCTGTGCGTCAGATGTCACAGGTTTGGCATGTGGTGCGTCAGATGTCACAGGTTTGGCATGTGTCATGGCGTCTGTGCGTCAGATGTCATGGCGTCCGTGCGTCAGATGTCATGTCACGTAATGTTAAAACTGCTGCTGCAAATCCGAGCGTCCTTCACGCCATCGGACAGTCTTTATTGTCAACCCCTGGTACACCTTTAGAAAATAATCGCACAAATTAATCGATATTCTATAATTAAATAGAATATTCGAATATTTGAAAATCGTGACCCATCCCTACTCAGAACCTGACTTGTCATGATTATTTATTATAATTAAGCCTGTTGCACATTTTGGCATACGCATTGGTTTAACAGCTCGTTATTCCAGAGAGAGCAGTGATGCTAATGGCTCTAGCACATGCATACTGCACTAATTGTCTGATGGACCAATGAAAAAAATTGTACTTTGCCATTTTCTAGGAAGATAATGAGTGCAAATATGGTAGATTGTTTTCATTTGTGCTAGTAATGCATACCATTAGTATCTAATGCTGCTGAATTCATTATGTCCTTTGTGTTTTCGCATCATTAGTGCTTTGTAGGGAAGGTATTAATGAGTCATTGTGATGCTGAATTGTTCCAGTAAACCAATGGAGCTTATTAGATCTGAGAGTCAGAGGCTAAACATTATTCATTATGAGAGTTAGAAAGCAAAAGTCTGAATTTGACCTCCGGTGCAGTTATTATGAAGATGGAGGTCTCCTGTATCGATCGAAGCTCTGGCCTTGCTCGGGTTGTATGTCTGAATTATGAGTCTGCAGCTTTTCGTTTATAGTCTCACTGCCAGTAATTTTCTTATAATCATATTGGTAAGGAAAGGAGTCATATTACTTGGCATTATCATGTCCTCCTTTTATTATAATTTGCAGTGCCACCTTTGTGTTGGTGAGAAGAAGCTGCAAAGCAGGATAATGGAGCACTAAGGAGAAATAAATAACAGTTAAAATGCACATCGTAGTGTAATATGATTGGATTACCAACTTGATCTGCCTTGAAATGACTTTCCTTTTTGGCAGACATTACTATGTGAGTCATTGGTTATAGTGTTATCCAGCAGCCAAACAGCTGTTTTGACTTGTAATAATACTGTTGCTGATTCTAAAACGACAATTTAAAAATGTGATATAAGTAGTTAAAATTCAGTTTAATCTACATGTGATTAAGCATACCATGCAAGAAATTAATATCAAGTTCCATCCTACAATTTGTGTTATCCTGTTTTATCTCATTACGGAAGTAAAATAGCTTTCGAAATGCATTTTACATTGATTTTAATCTTTGTTTTTTGTATTACTATATGCATGGAAAGAGCTTCATTTAAGTGAAACGCAGGTTGTTTACAGTGAGTCAGCAAAGTTTTTTTTAGTGCTTTCTACCAGTCTAAAACACTAAATCCTCTGAGGTCTCTATAAACACAGCAGTTTTCTATTCCCTCTGCCCATCTCACAAATAAAGATATTTTTAGCATTACAACTTTGCAATTCAGCTCATCAAGCTTTAGTTTGTGTCATTGTGTCGTTAGCATGAAATAATCTCTCTCACGCTGTTTATTTCCTTAGAAACCACCCATGTTTAGTGGAAGGAAAATAGTTTTTGGTTGGTACTTGACATATGCTAGCATTGTTTAGAGAAGTCGCTGGCCTCTGCTGCTATGGTAACAGAATCAGATTTGAAGGTTTTATCCAGCTGTGGTTCATTCTGGCTCATGCATTAGAGGCTGTTTTTTCACCCAGTGATTCACTCGGCTCGAACCGCATGCATTATGGGAATCTTCCCAGCTGGATGGGAGTTGCCTGGTTATGTGTTGTTTTGGCTGTGTTTCCCAAAGACATAATTGTGGACCATTAGGGGATGACAGAATATAAGGAGAGACTCTGTGTTTATGTAAGGACAAGTGTATGAGCTGTGGATGTTTTTTTCCTTACAAAAATATTAATGATACATCAAATGCAAATTAATTTCTTCATAATTGGATAGCATAATCAGTGAAGGAATGCATGTTCCATATTCATTATTATATTTTCATTTAAAAACATAAATAAGATACATTAAATTGATGAATAATAATAAATAAATTAATATATGTGTCAATAAGTACTTCACTGTACAACTGAATAATTTAAGTCATGTGTTATTTATTTACTGACACCTTTTACGATTGATTGATTGATTTATTGGAATATCGACTTACCATTCAGAAGCTTAAGGTTAGGGGTAATATTTGTATTTATTTATTTATTAATAATGGCTGCTTAACATTCACCTTTATCATCACAGCAATAAATTACATTTTAAAATATGATTGCAATTTAAAATAACTTTTCTGTTTTAATATATTTCAAGATATTGGTTTTACTGTTTTTTTTAATCAAATAAATGCAGCTTTGGTGAGCATAAAAGACTTCTTTCAAAAACATCCACAATCCCAAACCACTGAACATTGATATTTTATTAAGTTCTTAAAAGGGCACAACCTTGCATTTGCAACATGACTTTGGACTGTAACAGGGACAAAACACTTTATTCTGAAATGTACATGCTTGCAGTGTTGTTCAGTGTCTTGGATGTGTAATAGCATCACAATTTCCCTGAAGTTCATTTTATAGACTTCTATCTCTTCAAAAGCCCTTTGGGCCTCGCTCGTCTGCCCTGTCTGCAAACATCTGTCTAATTAGGAAGCAGAACACCTGCACAGGGAGGTCCATTTTCAGATGGGAAATTCATTAACTTTCTTGTTGTCAGTATGGCCTTCTGACTCGAGGCTCTAATTAATCACAGAATATGAGTCAGACTCTGAATGTTGTCGACCTGAAGTGAATATTAAAACTCGCTATGTGGCTGGATTGTGTGACTCAATCTATTGTGAAATCGTTTTAAAGTCTCCCTGAGGAGCAATGCTGCAGGAACTGTCCACCCCTGTAGGAATTTGCAAATGCAGATCAGATGGGGTGAGAGAGAGCTCACGCTGTTTTGGATGAGTGGATGTTTGTTGTCAAGTCTTGAGCTAAGTTTGTATTCTTTATAGTGATACCTTGCATTAACAACCCAGTGTATGTTTGCATTTCACAGCGAGACGGTCCAGGCAAACTGTGTACGCTGGAGAAAAAGATTCTCCTTCCCCTGTAAAATGAGCGCTAATGCTGGGACCGGAGTCCTTGACCCCTGTGTGTGTCGGGTTTCAGTCAGAAAGGTAAAACACACTCGTGCACTCTTTTTGGTTTACAATAAACAGTTTGGAGTTAAAATACTCAGAATGATTACATTTTTTTTTTATGTAACAGGAACTGAAAGGTGGGAAAACTTATGCAAAGGTACTTCCTTCTACTTTTTTGAATGAAACATACCAACACTATTCAATTTGTGACATTCTTTAAGCCATCTAAAACGATTTTAAAATAATTTAATAATTATTTGTTAATTATTATACATGTTTTTTATAACATGATGTTAATTGAGAGACTGTGGGAAATTGTAAAAGATTAAAATACTAGTCACTATGCAGGACTATTTAAATAAACTACAAAAGTATCCTACATTTTTTTTAATAGTGAAAAAAAGCTAAACTAAAATATTATAATAATATTTCCATGTACATTCATGTATGTTTTAAGCTAAAACCTTCATCTTGAAAATAAAAATAAATAAATCCCTTCATGTATAGAAACTAACACAGAGCATTGGTAATTCATCAAGTACAGTTCTGTAGATGATTATAAAATATTGATGTCAAAAGAACAGCTGAAAATAGATCACGTTGGAACACTGTTTGTATGTGATTCTGTTTGTATATGAGCATTGCATTTCTGTTCATAAAAGCATTAACCTTATTAATAAATAATATTATTTATTTATTATTATTATTATATAAAGCATTAGTGCCTTTTATTTTTAAATGATTTTTCTGCCAGCAAAAAAACATTTTTTCTTCCTGAATGTGTGTTACTTTGGCTCTGTGTACAGCTGGGTTTTGCTGATCTCAACCTGGCGGAGTTTGCAGGATCGGGTAGCACCACACGCAGATGTCTGCTGGAGGGTTATGACACCAAGAACACTAGACAGGACAACTCCATCCTTAAGGTACAGAACCGCTCAGACTTTCTTTCAGGGTCTTCTCAGCTATTCTTTATATATTGCATTCTTTATTCTATTTTGAGTTTTGAATTTGTGGCTATTATTAGTGGTGCTTTTAGTAACTATTAGTCTTACCCATTGTTAAAATCCCCATGAAATCAAATTCGACAATTCTTATTTTCATGGAATATGGCAGTATTTATTATACATGCTGTTGTTTTTGTGTGTGTGCACATCATTCTTTTTTCTTTTTTTTTACTCATGCTCCCTCATAATCTTAACTTCCCCAAAACAAAATAACTTCCCCTCCATTATGCAATGACGTCTCTTCTCTTCTCTGATGACGTGTTTACTGATGCGAGGGCGGGAAGACCTGTCATTCACATGAGATAGCAAACAACAACAGTGTCAGTCATTCAATCAGTTCCCAATGAAAATATCAACTCCGCCCCAACATTTGTTCTTGTTCAAGAAGCATTCCATTCAGATACACATCACAATAGAGACAAAAAGACTATTGCAACTTCTGTTCATCACTCTAATAATCACCCAGAGCACTTTAGCAACTGCCTTGCAACCCCCTGAAAACCATCCAAAACATGCATGTGAATTTTGCAGGATCACATTCTCAGCCAATGTAAATAAATAAACTGTAATGTTATACACATCCAGTCTCTCTCTTTTTGTCTTTGCCTGCAGGTGATTATCAGCACACAGCTGATGTCTGGGGACCCCTGTTTCAAAACGTGAGTGTTACTTTTAAATGCTTTTGAATGTGTTAATCTGGCAGGAGATGCTACTGAAGTTAGAAAGAATTGAAGTTGGGTAGTAATAAGGCCCTTTTTTATCTCTACACCACCATATCTGCATTTTTTAATTTAGATTTAAGACTCACAGAGACCTTTTCCTGTTAAACATTTGAAGTTGCTATCGTAGTATTTTCTCAGAAACGGCCCGTGCATGTTGGAAGGAGTGTGAATGAGTGCTCTGGGGAAATCAGAGCTTTGAACACAGATTTGCATACTGGAGACCAACACTGTCCACCCACACATGTACACAGTGTGTGTGAAGGCAAAAACCTGCTAAAAACATTCGTGTGCGTTGAAAGTGGGGCGAGTATGGAGTTTGGGGATTCTGGGGGCTGCTTTTGGACCACCGTCAGTGGGTGGATTCAGATGGTTTAGTTCTTTAATTCATTTATACCGTATTCTTGATTGTGTGTTCTCCATGTATTAGGCCTCCATCCACCGCAACGGTAATAGGCATTCAGGGTGATGCAGAGAGCCTGCTGGAAGACAGGAAAGGAGGAGACACACAGAAACCTTTTCTGAGTCTCTCAGGTAAACCTCACACTGGTCAGTGTTTGCGATGAATCAAAAAAATGAGACGCAGCTTCATACGCATTTGTCCTTTATGTGTGCTTGTATGTGTGTTTCTTGTATCCTTATGTTGGGTGCTCTAATGGACTGTCCAAATTCAACACCCTTTGAGAAGCTTCTCATTAATTCTGCATCCAGTCTTGTAGCAAAGAACAGGACTGTATGTTTGATTTGATGCCGCTGAACTAACGGGAGCTTGAAAGAGTGTTCTCTCTTCCCCCACTCTCGCTTTTATCCTTTCTTTGCCCTCATACATGCTGCGTGCCTTTTTCTGTCCAGAGGCCAGCGAAACCATCAGTCTTTAATGTATAATTTAGCCGTATGCAGCTCTTGACTTTGCTTTCATATTCATTCAGTATGACTAACTGCTTATGATGTAGAGCAGGCATACAATTCATAAAATATGATTCGCTTACTAGTCTCAGTGCCGCTTCTGTAGTGATTTTTATTTGCGATAATAGAACAATATTAAAGGCATATTAATATTTATACTAGGCCATTTAATCTGAAATATTAATGAAATAAAAGACAAGAAGCCAAAAGTGGCTTTGAGTTAGAGGCAATTGATGAATTAATCAGCATCGCCATTTGTTCAGAAGAACATGTTTGAAGATTTTTATGAGTTAAATATGAGTTAGCATGGGATTTCGGCAGAGAAATGCTACACTTTTGATGACGCTAACTAATTTAGCGATTGGTCAGGATGGTCAAACAGTCTTTTCGCATTTGAGAAGTCTGTTAGTGATTTATTATAGATATTATTATTTTTTTTAAGGCCATGCATATGCTAGCCAGTATTATTTTAATATTATTTATATTATTATTTTTCAGTTTTTGTTGTAATTTTAGTTTAAGATGTAGTAATGTTTTTTTTATATATTTCTAGTAATTCAGCTTGAACTTATTTAATTTCAATTTCAGTTAGTTGCAAAGGTAACATTTCAGGTTTTTTAGCTTTATTTAAATGTAGACAATTTCTAATAGTTTTAGTTAAATATAGCAACACTGATTCTAGAATACTTCAAATGTACATTCTTTTTCACATAAGACCAAAATGAGTTACAAACAAAAATGGTTAATAACAAAATTATTAATCTTTTATCTGCAAATTATTAGACAATAACATACATGCTAGAATGAGAAAGTCCCTCCGTCTGCTGTATGCACCATCTGCTTTAAACTAGAATAGCAAATAGCAAATCATGATTGAAAGATGTGATGTAAATGAAAGGCTAATTTAAAAATGTCATACCCAAACGTCCTGTTTTAACAGTAAATATGCCAACACAGGAAATAAAACTGTGTGCTTGTCAAGCTAGTTTTAAGGGTTACAAAAAGCTTTTGTAACCAATGCAACACCTTTGTGAAAATCTTCAATTTTCCCATCTTCAGATCCCAAATTGCCAGCTATGAGCAACATTCGTATTGATATCCATAATACATTTCTCTTTTTGTAAGGACTAAAGGTTAAAGTTGCTACAAATAGTAAATATATTTGTATTTGTATTCAATAAAACATTTATTGAAACGAGCTACTGAGCTACACTTGCCAATTATATATGCCTTATTTGTCTGATCAGTGTCTGGTTGACATGATCCTAAACCAAATTATATTAGACTTAAAATGCATATATTTGTTTTCAAATCAACAGTCCTATTTTAAATAGTCAAATCATATTAAATGTCCGAATACTCCAATGGACGAAGCATGGCTACATTAGATATACAGTACAATGTATTTTAAGCTTGTAAATGGAGAAGAACAGGTTTGATTGGCGTTGAATCCCATAAAGTGATTGAGCAGGTTTAATTAAGACTGAACTGAATCCCTTATGTCCACAGAGACATCAGGGAAGTGTGGCTCTCTGCCTGATGAGCTCGGGCTGTTTGGACACTCTCGAACGTCCAGTTACGCTAGTCAGCAGTCCAAAGTATCAGGTAGGCTTTCCCTTTCCTCTGTTTTCTCTCTGATCACTTAATCGTGAGTCAATGTGATTCTGTTGTCTTGCTGGACTTGAATGCATGCTGGATTAATGTGTCTATAACCCTGGCTGTAATATTATCAGGCTGTCAATCAACACGATGCAGTGGTACTGCAAGATGATTAACAGAATTTGTAATTTTTGCACGTAGGCTGCATGTCACGTGTCTCTGTTCTGTGCAATGGAGTGAAGATGAGTGTGTGCACATATGAGAGAGAGAGAGAATGTGTGTGCAAATCCATTAGCTCATATTATATTTTGTTACAGTTGGTTGCACTTTCCTTCCACATATAGGGTACAGTTTGGTGTCCCATTACTTTGATTAAAGCATTAGGGACACAAATCCCATGTTTTTTGTTGTGAGAAATGTTACATGTTTGGTTTAGTATCCTCCATTTTGGGGCATTGACCTTAAAATGTAGTCATTTTTATTGATTTTTATTTTAATGTACTCTAACGTTCAAAGATTAGGAGCCAGTAAAGTTTTCTTTGTTTTTGAAATATTATTTCAATTTAAAATATTTGTTTTCTATTTTAATATATTTGAAAATGTAATTTATTCCTGTGATGAAAAAGCTGAATTATCAGCAGCCATGTCTCTCAGTCTTAATGTATTCTGATATGCTGATTTGGTGCTCAAGAAACATTTCTTATTATTATCAATGTTGAAAAGAGTTGTACTGCTTAATATTTTTGTGGAAACTGTAATAGGGTTACAGTGCCCTCCACTAATATTGGCACCCTTATTAGAAATTATTAATATATTTAAATAAATAAAAAATATCTGACTCCAAACTTTTGAACGGGATTAATTGTAAAATACCCCATCTAAAATGAATAAAACCGTTCATATAGTATTTATCTTGACGTCTTAGTTTGACAATCAACAATTTAAGCACCTCCTTTGACTATTTTCCTGAGAATGGTAAAATATTACATTTTTAAACATTCCAGGCCCTATTTTGTTCCCTTTTATGGAAAGTACTATTTGCTTTATTAAATAATCTGAAATTAGGCTTTTAGACAGATTCGGTGGCATCACAAAATAGCTGGATTAAATGTCCCAGATCTAATTTGATAACGCTATTTCCTCTAGTACTTCCAGAGAGGAGACAGCACTCAGTCCTTATTTCATTAAGCTATTCTCTTAAATTGGGTTACACATTGCCCACATTGGATAAATGCTGCGATTATGTACCGCACACGGACTCCTCAGCGTCTCTGGGGATGAATGGAGGAGTGGGCTGGCCTTAACCTAATTCCCACATTTCCTCTGTCGGATTTAATATCTTTTTTTAGATCGTTTGTTCATTCATTCATTCATTAATTCATACATACAGTAGGCTAGAGCATTTTCTTGAAAAGGAACGTAGGGCAGAATTTACATATAAATAAATTGACAATTTTTATGATGTTGGCTGAAAATGAGCTTCCCCTCTCAGGGCTCTAGAGTGCGACCAATTTGGTCGCACGTGCGACCTAATTTCTCAAGGGTGCGACTAAAAAAAACTTTGGTCGCACTGGTGCCGTCCAGCCATTCGCAAAAAAAAAAAAAAGTCTCCGCGACTCAGAAAGTCTCTCTGCTGTTCGACAACAGACACGTTAGGCTCATAGCGTGGTCTAAACCAATCAGAGATAGTGAAGGGTGGACCCCCCCTCTGATTGGCCGTGGTCCAGATATTCCTGTATGTGTGTGTGCGTTTGAAGATGCGTGTGCTGCTGCTGTCAGACACAGAGAGAGAGGCGAGTAGTAGAGATGCACGCAGCTCTTTCTCTGAATCTACTCTGTTCAGTGAGCGTCTGACAGTCCCTCCAGGATTCTGCGATCGCTGAATTTATCGCAAAATCAAGCAAACTCCGCTATTTTCCAAATTGCCGCAGATTTTGCGCTTAGACGCGTCTTTTGACGTCATCGCAATGCGCATTCAGTCAAAGAAAGGTTGTTTCTCAGTTCCAAAAATGGAATGAACAGCTTTGCGTTCTCTTCATGCCCGATTTACAAGAGCTACATCGTACAAACGAACCGAAAGCGGAACAAATCCGCGCTACTTGTTTGGGCTACAGACCGTTTATCTGCTCGGACCGGAGCCGCGGGCTGCTCTCGATCACGCGACACCGTTATACACAGCGCTGGGAGATACAGTGAATAAAGTAGAATCAATAACATCTCTGTCAAATCTTGTGAGAAGCATTCAAATTCGGCACAGAATTATGTTAAAGCTACAGACATCAGAACAAACGCCACTGATGTGGAAACCAGGAGAAACATTGTTCAATAAACACATCTCGACCATTCACCATGGATTTAACATAACTAACGTTACAGGAACAATGTCTAATGTCTTAAAGTGTTTTTAAATGCTTCACACAACTTCTTCCCAGCACTTCAAACTTTAAGTAGGCTATTACCGAATTTTAAAGTTATTTTTAATGTGATGACATTATTTGTTCATTCTTCATAGGTTACCCCATTTATAAAACTAAACATTTCATAATGTAGGAAACACTTATTTAAAAATAAAAAATAAACATTAAATTACCACTATTAGATGGCTGCAGAGAAGTACTTATAGGCTTATCAGCCATTTCCACTCCCTAATATATATATATATATATATATATATTGTATTTATTAAATTATATTTAGACATTATGAATGACATTGATAAAAGTTCATTTTGAACTGCATCTCAACTACCCAGACAGCACAAGTATATCTGTAAGACGTCTGCTAAAGATCTGGGAAACATCTGCTGTGTAATCTGATAAACGTCTCAGAAGCAGTTTTACATGCATTTAATACATCTCTATTTGATATTTACATCTACTGGAAACATATAAGAGACGTATTGCAGATGAGCAAACACACTTAAAAATACCTCTTGAATATGTAAATGCAGACATCTCCGAGATGTACATGTGCGATTAAGGTGAGTGCTTTACTGTCAGGTGCTGGTGCCACCTTCTGTAGAACTTAAAGGCACTGGTGCTGGTGTCCTTAAATGCTAGTCTGGAGCCCAACAATGGTTCTCGAAGTCAGAAAAGTCATAACAATTTTAGAAGAATGTTGTCTGGTATATTTTGAAGGATTTTTTAATAGGTTTACGGGGAGGGTTTGAGAAGCACTGCACTAGAGCATCCCTTCATTCAGACACAGTGAAAGATCTGATAAGAATCAGTGTAGAGAGGTCAAGTCTGGAAGATGTTGATGCTAGAGAGAGTGTGGCAGTGGGTTTAGCCGAGGCCAAAGATCAAGAAGGACAAACTACAGGAGTTGGCCATCCGATGGGCATGTGACTGCAATGGAGGATAGTCCAGAAGACACTGAGCCACGAGATGTTCAGTTTGATGCCCTTAAAACACTTAATTTAGATGTTCTTTTTATTTAATTTATCTTGAGATGTTTTTAAGTTTAAATATTAGCTCAGTGAAGCACTTTAAGCACCATCACTTTTTCAGTAAGTTACCTTTCTTGTAGAATTGTGCTTCAAATAAAGAACTTTATGTTGACCAGATTGTTAGTTAATCGTTTACTAGTCAATATTGCCTTTATGAAAATTTGGGTGCACTTAACTTTTGTGCTGGTGCACCTAAGAAAAAAAGTTAGGCGCACAAGTGCAACCAGTGCAAAAAGTTAGTCTAGAGCCCTGGCCTCTTTAAAAGAGAAGCAGCCGCCACTGATAACTTGCATTATCATTTTCTAAAACGCTGGAAACCTGAAAAGCAAGTGTGGCTGGGGAATGTTAAATGTACCTTCATTACGAAAGTGATTGATTGGTTAATCTGTGAAGGTTTTTAAAGTGCACTGTATATTACCAGAGTAGATCAACTTTTTTTTCCTTCATTAAAAAAATCATAATAATTGAAAACAATGTTGTGTTGTTTCTCAGGCTATAGTACAAGTCACTCGCGTTCCTCCAGTCTATCGGAGTTCTCTCACAGGAGGAACACTTCGATCGGCAGCGCTTCCACTGGCATTGCCAGCATCCCTGAGCCCAGTGAGGCGAGTGACCAAACTGCAGTGCCCCCTACAGCCCCGGGGGTCTGCACTGCTGTGCCTGAATACCCATCAACCCCTGACAGAGCTGCCAGCAGGTCAGACAGACACCGCTACCACTGCCTGCTCTAAATTCATCAAGCTTTAGATTCAGGATATGAAATGGTTGTAGATTTATCAGATGTATTTTCTCATATATACAAGGTACCCAGTGAAACAAGACTCAATGGAGTCTCAGCTGAAAAGGGTGGATGCCACACGGGTGGATGCCGATGACGTGGTAGAGAAGATTCTTCAAAGCCAGGATTTCACCCACAGTCTGCTAGACTCCAGCGCTGAAGGTAATACGGCGTTTATTAACAGACTTCGCTTAAGGTACAATTAGCACATTTCCATCAGAGTATATGAGTAGCATTTATTACGTTTCAAATAAATGCTGCTTTATTTCCATTAATCAAAAAATCCTTAAAAAATATATAAACATTTACATTTACAAATCTATGCCAACACAGAATACATTTCACTACTGATTATATCATGTATAATTGAGTATGCGACGAATAAAAGAACCTTGATTAACATTTTTCTAAACATGCGATTTGTTGTCACAATTTCAAAATAAAAGTCACTCTGAGTTTTTCTTTTGTTAAAACATCATTGAATAACGCTTAAAAACAAAGAGTATAGAAGCCCTCTACATTAAATTATAAGATTCTTAAAAAAAAAAATGTTTAAAATATACAAACAAAAAATGATGGTGGAAATGATACTTTTCAACGGAATTAAAACGCCAGTAGGTGCCAGAAGTGAGCGTTTGATGAGTGAGTCATTGAGTCGTTCATTCAAACGGCAGATTCATCATATGTTTATGCCTGGGCTAATGACACTTTGACTCAGCCGATTTGTTCAAAACACTGAATCATTCAGCAATGAATCGGATGGTTGTTGGGAGATGCGCTGTGGTTCCGCCAAAAATGTAAGTGACCTAATATTGTATTTGCTCATTGAACTGTTTATAGAACTATTAAACAGTCGTAATGGTGAAAATGTTGAGTGATTTAGCCTAACTAACTGTATTTTAAATATAAAAACTTTTACCTCTGTATGCTGAGTTTTTAGTGTTGCATGTTTTGATTTCTCTTGGAGAGGCTGCGTTAACCTCGCCTCTGCAGCGCAACCTTATGTCGATAAATGCATTATATATAGCTATATCCACTATTCACACTTTACTCTAAATGTAATAAAATCAGAATAATGCTTGCATTTTGGTGTTTACATAGTTATTTTTGGTTAGTGATGTTTTAATCATGTTACTTGTCTGGCATTAATGAAGCGTTAATGTCGAGCCCTGGAGTCTATGTGCCAGCACTCAGCCCCGGACGGCCCCGGCCCAATTTAAACCCTTGTACCATTTTGTACCATTGTTTTGTACCATTTGTCCATTGTTTTATTAGTTTATGTATTATAAAAAGATAACAGTTTTGTTTGATAAGTGAGATCTCTGATTTTAGTGCTCGAAAAGTCCTTGGATTTAATTTAGCAATTTCTGTACGAGCCCTGAAGCAGGCAACACTTTAAATCCATCAATCAGAGAAGACGCTGTTACCATAGTAATGAGAACTGCACCAAAAGAGCTTAACAGTGTGTGAGCTGTCATGAAGAACTGCAAATGATGTAATCAAATTCATCTTTTTATGATCTTAAACATATCATGTTACTGTTTTGTCTATTTTGCAATAAACTTCAATTATATTGCATTTTATGCTTATAATAAATTGCTATAGAATTTTTTTACCATTTTACAATTTTTGTATTGTTTACATCAGCATTGCTTCATGGGATTGAAGTTCATTCTCTTATTAACGATTACGAAAAATGTAATATTGTTAGTCATTATATTACCATAATATAAATTCCACCTTTCTTTAATTCTGAATGCTGTAAATCAGTTGTTTTATATTGTGCTGTTATTTGTATACATAATTTGCAGTTTCTCTTGGGATTGTAGTCTGACAACAATCTGAAAGACTACAATCCCAAGAGAAACTGCAAATGATGTACACCAATAACAGCACAAAATAAAACAATTGATTTCATAAATTTCATATTTAATAAATTCAATCTTCCATGCTGATTATTACCAACACTGAATTTTAGCTGCTATGAAATTGCATTTTGGGCCTCTAACTTGCTTGTGATGAATTGGCATCAGTGCAGACTGATGCCAATTCAGTGAAAGTGAATGCAGTGAAAGTTAGATTGAGAATGAGATCAAACTAAAATAAAATACACAGGGCTAGAAAAAGGCTGTTTAATTGGTAGCAATGTTTACAGGTAGCTGCTGCTTCTCAGTAGGTGCATTGAAGTGTCTCTGTGCTAGAGATCGTCTCTGTGTGTGTGTGTCCTATTAGATTTCACATTATTTTTAGATGACCTGGCGACAGGTTCTCATTAGAAATGCACCAATTTGGTTTTTGTATCCCCAGAGAAGAGTCGTGACTTTGAATGGAGAATGGAGGCGATATCTATTTAAATTGTGTGTGTGTGTGTGTGTGTTTCAGAGGAAGGTCTGCGCTTGTTTGTGGGTCCTGGTGGGAGCACAGCATTTGGTAGCCATCACCTTCCTGCCAGGTGAGGAATATTTCAGCCAAAATCGAAAATGCTGTCATCATTTACTAAAATGTCTTTTCATACCCATATGACTGACTTGGAGCACAAAAAGAAATTTTGTAGAACACCCAAGCTGCTCTTTTCCATGTAATGAAAGTGAATGGGTCTGACTGAGTCTGTTAACCTTTAAAATATTACCAGAAGGCACCATAAATATATTTGTGTTTAGAAAGCCATACAATAGCCTGTATGATGAAGACATGAAATATAGATCATCTCTTACTGCATTTCATAAGTCAGACAAACAGGTTTGGAATGACACAAGTGTGAGAAAATAATGACTGTGTTAACATTTGTGTTACTGTCTCTTTAAATAACAGCTAAATAAACTGTGGTATTCCCCCAGGCTCTATAAAAATGTAAATCGGTGCATTAACCAGGTTGTTTATAAATGCTGATTTCTTCTCTTTTCAGGGGTGGAGCTGGTGCTTATGAACAGGTGGTGATCAAACGCTAGAGTTGGGAGATGCCAGAAGAAGTGTCAAAAACCAAAGTCTGTTTCGTGGGAGGAGAAAGGGATGAAGAGATTCAGACATGTTGGTCTCCACTCACATTAGGAGTGTTTGTCACGAACCTGTTTCATGGTTTCGATGGAATGGTGTCCTCTGCTGGCTACAGAAAGAACTGACAGCTCCTCTGTATGAGGATGCCATTATAGGTGTCTGTGTTTCACTGTGAGGTAAAGTTTGTCTTCTATTACGTCCGCATTGAAATCAAAGAGCTTTTTTTTCTCTATTTTCCTTGCTGATTTAAAAAAAATATATATATATTTCATATTGTTGTTTTAGTTAGTAAGATCTCTTTATTTCTACCCATGTTTACATGTTTGTGAGCCATTTTAGGGGTCTGTCAGTAACATTTGATGGATTGTATACATATTTTACAATACGTTTGAGGTGTATACTCTCTCTGCAGATGAAGGTGACCCCTTTACAAATGTTTTTGTCATCTCATTACTGTCAGAATGGAAATCAAAGCGTCCTCAACCACCCGCGGCATCTCACATTGTGCGTGTGAGAAGTCATGCTGCATTTTGACAGATGGAGCTGTTTTCAGACTTGAAAATATTTTCATTTGAATAGCACTTTGAATTGAAGGACTTTACATGGGCTTTCTATGTATCTGCAACATTGCAGGGAGTTTGAGGTTGAGCTGTTGATCGAGTTAAACCATACACAAAATGTCTATTTATTCGTTGTCAAAACAAACTTTCGGCTTGAGAACTTAAACGTAGATGAAACTCCTACAACTGCATTTTATGTTGAATGGACTACTTAAGTGATTTTGTAGTTCAATATATAGACACGTTAGCTACCTAAAAGCCAAGCAGCTGAATATCTGATAAGTACATCTCTGACATCATTAATGACATCATATAAATGTATTGGCTTTCATGCAAGGACAAAATGCCGTTCTCAAGCTACAATTAGTAACATGGCAGCACAGATCAAAGCATTTAACTATTTCAGCAATGCTTGAAACATTAGTACAAGACTCTCGAGCGGCGTGTAGCTCATCCTCTCTATAACACTACAAAAAAACGTTTTAGCCACGTTTTTGTAGTTACTTGATGTATCACTAAAATGAAGGTATTTAATGACTATTTTCATGGTATCTCTGTCTGTAAGGTCAGCCACTAACCCATAAGGCATATCAAAATCATACATTAGTGCTTCTCTTGTTGTGTGTGACCATATGGCCATATTTTCTCAGAAGCCATTCACTGTTTTATTAATATAAACTCACTAGCCTCTTCGATATAAGTGTGTGTGTGTGAGGATTCGCAGTTGAGCGAGTGTGTATACAATCTATTAGTAGCACTTGATTATCTCATAACTGTCTTGAGTTATAGTGTAGAAATGCATGGGTGTCACATCTACTCAATGTGTCCGAAGCATTTTGTGTAGTCTTTGCTATTTCCATCAGATTGATCCAGGTCTGTCGATATTCAAACACTAAAAACAAAACACTGACGGAAAGCTTGGATTCAACTCGGCCACACGTCTCAGGTTTTATTATTTTAACTTTCACAATTACTGCACAAATATCGAAGCACCACACTGCAAATGTACAGAGCCCCTAAAGACCCATGGTGATATGTATAAATATGAGATGGGAGGACAAATTATGTATCAGTGCTTTTGCGTTCTCTAGCAAATGTTTTGGATTGCTTACAGAAATTTGATCACTTGCAAAACCTTTGCGTTCACCCAAAAAACGCTAGAAATTTACACTTTGTGAGTGAACGCAAAGCTTTCTTGCAGGGACACAAACATGTTTCAAGAGAATTCAAAATGTCTTGAGAATGCAAATATTTTTTTGAAAAACAAAGTTTCTTGTGGGAACGTAATCATTTCAGCGCAATGTTTCTCAAAGGGAACTTTTGCGAGAAAATACAAAAACATTGATATATACTTTTTTCTCCCATCACATATTGTTCATCATCATCATGTCCCTTTAAGGCAGTGGCCTCAAACTCAATTCCTGGAGGGCCACAGCTCTGTACAGTTTAGCTCCATCTCACACCTGCTTGGAAGTTTCTAGTGATCCTGAAGACCTTGATTAGCTGGATCAGGTGTGTTTGATGAGGGTTGGAGCTAAACTTGTGGACCTGAGTTGTGGAATTGCGTTTGAGACCATTGCTTTAAGGGCTCCGTAGTGAATGTTTGCAAATACCAGTATATTTAGAGGTTATCATTACTTTTCACTCAGTAATAGGAGTTACTTTAAATTAGATTTTTTGTTTTTTAATTGATATACTGCCAAGATGAAAGTCTATTTTTATGTATTTGAGCTTTAGTGATAACTAAAATTGTGTGAAGATTCACTTTTCCCCCTCCATGTTTCCTAATTACTCTAACATAACCTGTAAGTAGGTCCTGGTACTTTACATGGTGGCTTTATCTCTTCTGTGAAGTTTATGGTCCTTGTAATTGTACGGTGTCAAATGTTTAAAAGTGACCTTGCTTTTTTTGACTGTCTTGCAATGTTGTGTTCTCACTTTTGACCAATAATGGCTTCCATGCCATGTGTTCTGTTATGATGCTGGTAAGATGTGTTCTGTTATGATGCTGGTAAGATATGTACCATGCACTGTTAAATAAAACTGCATTTCAAAGGTGGTGTCACATATTTGTATTTTTTTAATGACAGGTTTAATTAATGTATTTTCCGTCAATCACAGATTTGGCCATTTAATTGAAATGTGTAATTCTGGTGATGCTACAATTACAGTCAAAAAGGAAAGACATCTTAAGTGCAGCTTGCTTTTTTTTATTCTGGTTACACAAAGCTTTCTGGATCTGTTATACATTTCCGTAAGACCCGAGCTCCCTGTCCCAGTCCTCCTCCTCCTCCATGTTGTTTTCTACACCTGATACTGCTTTCACATCTTCCTCTCCTCCTTCATCCTCCACCTCCTCCTCCTCATCCTCATCAGCAGCAGGCAGGTTTAGCACCGTTCCATCAGCACTCATCCTCACTCTGGAGTCCATCAGCAGTTCCTCCCCGAGACGCTGCACGCTCCCACACAGCGCTCTCACTCTGGGACTGGACCACACACGTGCCAAAGGAACGCAAATGGTGCCGCCTTGCTGGTAGACAGGCTGCCAGTCACATGTACCCCCTTCAACCCCGTGCTGGAATACGTCCATTAATGGAGGACCACAGAAGTGTGCATTATTGTTGCAATCCATGTTCATTCTGCTGAGCCATTCCTGTCTCAGTTGTTGTGCTTCATACAAGACTTCATTAACTAAGGTTCTCTGGTAGATGTTGTTGTCACTTAGGCTCGGATACACTACTTTGTACACCTAAAAAGGAACAGCAAAGAAAGATAAGATACTAGTGCAAATATCACCAGTTTTAGGACAAAAGGTACCGAAGCCCCAATTGCTCCCCGGTCGCCGCAGCATAAATGGCTATCTACTGCTCCGGGTGTGTTCACGGTGTGTGTTCACTGCTGTGTGTGTGCACCTTGGATGGGCTAAATGCAAAGCACAGATTCTAAGTATGGGTCACCATACTTGATCGTATGTCACGTCACTTTAAAATAATACAGTCGCAATGTACTGAAACTACCGAAAGGCCTTTGCTTCTATATTGTGGTGTTCATCTGAGCTAAACAGATTGTGGAAGGCAAAAAAAAATTGTTCAGAATGTATCGGTTGTTGATTGGGGTGGAGGGAATGTATCGGTTGTTGATTGGGGTGGAGGGAATATCTCAATGCAAGATCGCAGTCCATTGTAAGAAAGGGGTGGGTTTTAAACTGACTGGTCGCCAAACACAAATCTGTCATTCCACCAGAAAATAAAGATACAAGTTATTCTAGCCTAAATAAACATTGCATGGATCAATTCATGTCAAGCTTTTGCTGCATATTTCAGCACCACTAAACTAAATTGTGACTGTTTTAGTACAAATAAGTGTTTAGAAAGTAAAATATGACTCTTTAAACAAATATGGAATTTCTAATAAGCAAGTGTCACACCAGTCTATAGACTGAGGGTTCCAAGCGTTCAGCAGTACTCATGGAATCATGGAAATTCCTCTGGAACACAGCAATCTGGGTGCAGAATCCCACTTCTCTCCAGTGGCCAACAGCTTCTCCAACTCCTGTGAATTGCACGGTGTAGCCATAGTCTCTACACACCTTGTGAGCCCTGTTAGGGAGAGAAAGAGTTGAAAAAGCTTTTAGCTAGATTTTTTTTTTTAACATGGACATATCTATGCAAATCTGATCCTAAATCCCCACCTGAATGTGTTTTCACTAGATATTAAACATTTAATTACCAAGTTTGAAACTCCGCTCTGGTCCATTCGAACTTGTGGTCATGGTTTCTGAATCCTCTCAGGCCTGGCAGCAGTGGGTTGAACTCTGCATTTGGTGTGCTTACGATCACGGCACCTGGAGCCATGTAGCCAAACAACACCTCAGAAAACCTTGCCACATCCACAAGCTCCAGGTGTTCGATTCTTAAATGGTAGAGATGTTTACGTTGACAAAACTCAAGTTGAACATACAATTTTAAAGTAACTAAGTTTGTTTGTAAAGATGTGGCACACTTACAACTCCACACATGTAACAAGATCAAATCCTCTGGTGCAGGGCTCCCTTTCTGTGACGGAGCCTTGATACAACTCAACGGTCAAAGGCTCATCACTTGGCTGTAGATGATCACTTATAAGTGGAGCCAACCTGTGCCTGGCAAAAAAAAAAATCACAAGATGAATGAACAGAGGAAGCCTGATTTGCATATGGCCAAAAGTACGTGGAGCCCCCTTGTGTAGCATAAACCGTTGGCCTTATAGGATAGCACTGTCATTCCAATGCCATAATACTACACAACCATGGAAGGTTTGCAGGTAAGAGATACCAAACCTACATTCTCTTCAGGAGAACGACGCTGTTGATATCAACTCCCACTAGTAACTGTATACCGTTGCGATGAAACTTAAGCTTGTTTAGTAAGCTACATTCTGCGCATCCGAAATCGATGACCTGAGGAAAGATAGACTATTGATTAGCACGCTAGTTCAAGCGTAGCATCAAAGGCCATCACGGCGTAACTTTAAAATGTCATTCATACGTTTATTTACCTTTTTAGGTCGGTAGGCTTTCACATAATCGATAACAAACTGGTATCGCTGCATATAAAGCGGAGGAGAAAACGGCGTGGTCATGGTGAGTGTCTTGGTCAGGTCTGCTCGTCTGTCTGTCCTCATTAATCACATGCTCGAGGTGACACCGTCAGCGGAGCCAGCCGCGTGAATGCTTTTGCTTAACTCAAACTTTAAAGTGGAAATGAAGCAGTCAGGCAAGTTTACATTAGTTAGGAAAATAACTTCAATTTTAATACAAAAAATATATAACAAATGTAAAACGTTACGTTACTGGACCGGTGTTAATTTAGATATATTTATTTTAGTTAAAATATATTAAAATTTTAAAGCAGGCGTCTCCAACCCTGCTACTGTAGACATCAGTTCCAGTCACTTGATTGGCTGACTCGGGTGTGTTTGATTGGGGTTGGAGCTGCTGAAATCTAGTTCTGCTGGAGCAGGGTTGGAGACTTCGGCTTTAAAGCTTACAATAAAAATCAAGCCGTTTATATTTCATGAATTTTGAGCGGCAAAATATTGTGTGGTTCTGTGAACAATTTCCTATATATAATCTCGTCTTCATTTTCTATGGGGTGATCCACAGCCCACTCATAAGAAATACATTCATGGAGATTTAATATTATTTCATTATCTTACTTGAACATAGTACAATTGCCCAATTACAAAGCAGAAAAAGCATTTGGTCTAACAAAGGGAACACTGCATTAATATTACAATATTGATTTATTGGTCTATATTATGATTAATATTGGGGTTGAACTCGTTGCTATGGATGATGTCAGCATGCTTACTAACAATACACACAGTGATTGGCTGATAGGGGCAGGCTCTGTCAGAGATTTATAGCCTTCATAAAATCGTGCTCTACAATATTACTATGTTGCCATATTCAAATAAAGGTTAAACATAAAAAATAATATTTCTGCCACATTCAAATAAACATTTTAAAATGCAGGCTAAGACTCACTAATTAAACAAGTATATGTTTAGCTAATTGCCAGCCTCTTACATGTATGCTTCTTATAAACAATTAGTGAATATGGATATATTATAAACAGCCTTTTAATTAACAGAGTGGAATAGTCATGGCTGATAGTAAGACATGCAAACGTAAAAGAAAACCAAATTGGACGCAAGATGAGCTGTTACTTGCCCAACTGGTTAATTAAAACAAGGCTATGGCTAATCACAGGAAAATAGTCCATGGCAAGTTCTACAACAGTCACAATACTCCCGCAATTAAGGTATATACCTCTTCAAAAGCTCATTATTGTCAAATGTTTCTAAAATATTTACATTCCAAGGCAGATTGTTGAAAATGGGCTCAGTTTGTGTTTCAGTCTTAGTGATTTAGGAGTTCTCCTCACTTCTCTTAAAGTTTCACAGATTTAGGAGCTTGTTTTAGTGCTAAAACACTTTGTGAAATACTCTTAGAGAAAAAATGTAGGAGTCCTAAATCTAGCACTGACACGCCCATAATTTTTTAGAAGATGTTCTCCTATATGACAGCATGGTAAATAAAAATAAAGAATATATATACATATATAATATGTGTCTGTGCGAGAGAAAGAGCACGGTAAAACAGGAAAAGTTACACCTTTAATTTCAAAGTGAGGGCTTATAATAGACCCTAAAAGCCTCTTTTATTTCCTTCTTGGACAACCAACCAATCACAGTCTTCAAAAGACTGTGTCATTCCTAGCAAGGGGTAAGCCCCGCCTCCTCAATAAGATAAAAGTTTTTGTCTTTTCCTCGCTCAGAGTTGCTCTCAGATTGGTCCTGAATCACTCTTAAGCTAAGACTCCTACATAGAAATGTTTAAGCTAAATCAGGAGATCTCTGAGTGTATTCTTAGAATCTTTAAGGATACGGGCCCTGATGTGTTAAATAAGGGAGACATGCAAATTGTGGAGAGCAGGGAAGCCCCAGGACTGGAATTGAGAACCACTGTTGAAAGACGTACTTAAAATACTTAAAACAGCTGCATGAAGTTTTGTGTATTTTTGCCCTTTGAGAGCCCCCTACAGTTAAATGAGTGGAATTATTTATTTTGTTGAAGGCTGCATAAATTATTGAAAACTATTTTAATGGATTTAATGTTCTCCAGATTCACTCTAGGCTTATCTAACCTGTTACACCTCTTTATTTCACGCAGAATGCATTTATTGTTACTCAGATTTCTAAATGTCTCTCTTCTGTATTTTAGAAAGCATTTAGTTACATACAGCATGTTCACCAAATCCAACAAGGCATCATAAGAAGTTACCACGATCCGTTCCCCTCTTTTTTTCACACAGAATTGCTTTAATGTTCTCCAAATCCTCTCTGATCATGCCTAAACTCATCTGTTTCATACTCTGGAAAGCATTTTGGTTCTTTTATAAACAGCTACAGACATAAAGCAGGGTAACCGAATCTGACAAGGCAGCATAACAGGATGCTGAATTCCATTTGCCATGGGTGCCAAACAGTACTGGTAGATTTTTGTTGGCTTTATTTTTTAACTTTACATGGAAAAGCACAAAAGTCTTTCTTTCTACATATTAATAACAGTTATTCAAATGCTTCTTGTATTGCTTTCTTGATCTATAGTATACTCAGGGCTCAAATACTCCACATGTTGATATTTTGCAGTCCTGTTTGGGTCTCTCGTTGTAGGTAGGCACTGCCTCTAGTCTCTTCAGAACCTCTGTGCCCTCAACAAGTTGCCTAGGAGAGAAAGAAAAAGCCGTGATGGCGATTTTCCATTTTGTAAGAATGTTAAATAGCAAAGATCTTAATTAGGCATTTACCTTTTTACGACAAGCTCTCATAACTTGGGCTTTCTTATATACAGTATACAATCTATTGGAGTCATTACCCAAAAGCCACATATTTGTGGTCCATCCAGGAGGCTGGCTGCAGTGTGATGTAGAACTGAGAGCCATTGCTATGAGCACCTTGATTAGCCATTCCCAGAATGCCACGCTTGTTGTTGGATATGACAAAATTCTCATCTAGAAGAAAAAAACGTCTGGTGCTTTTTATATGTAAGAAACTATTTGTATATCACAAACCTTAAAGTCACCATGAAATCATAATTGACAGTTCTTATTTGAATGGAATATTGCAATGTTTATAAATGATTTATCCGTACAACACATGATTTCTTGCAATCTGGCCTACAAAATTAGGTCCCGGCCTACATTTTTGCCATTTTCTTTTTATGTCACTATAGGGAAAAAAAGACACAATTTCCATTTTATGCTGACTTTAACGACTTTAAGTATGTACCAAGTACCACCACATTTATGTAGCACAAACTCTGTAACGTTACCTTCGAATGTTGGGCCATAGATAGACTCTCCCCCAGTGCCTTTCCTTTCAGGTGAAATATCTGTAATTAAAATCATATAATATACAATCACAAGTTGTTTTTGTAATCTTTTGATATGATTATGATTATTATTATCTCACCTCCGCCCTGCAGCCAGCCATTTGGCACAACTCTGTGGAAAATTGAGCCATTATAGCTCAACTCAAGGTTACTCTTGGACAAACCTGCCTCTCCGGTGCACAAGGCCTTAAAATTCCCACACGTCTTTGGACACAAGTCTGAGAACAGCTGATAGGTTACATTTTAAAACACTTTGATAGTGGAGAAGAATGAAGTGGAAACACATTTCCATAACTCAAGTAATCAAATTATTAATCATCTTACATTATTAAGAGGCATAACATTTATTTACCTCAAACAACAGTCTGCCAAATGCCTCTCCACCGCTTTCAATATCCATATAAACAAAAATATGCTGTGGGAAAGAGAGAGCAGATGTTGCACATCTTGTAGCGATTATATGAAATTATAGATAGTTGTAGTCTAATAATATATGATGTGCATTTATTCATTCACTGGATTAACATGTATTCCTCGCTCTTGTTAATTTACCCCTTTGCTTCGCAGGTTGCTGGTGTAATACTCATCAGCCAGCGCTTTATAAAGCGCCTGTGGTCGATGGAAAGAAAACGTCCACTCTTTCTCTGCCCAGCTGGACAGTTTCCTCTCATCACCGAGCAACTGACCGTTTGCGAAGGACATTAGACAGCCGCTGTACTGCCAAACCTCCCCTTTCAGCTCCTTAAGTCAACGTGCGTGAGGGATTTACTAAAACGCAGATATAGGAAGCAAGCGAGCGGTATATAACTAGTAAATGTCTTACCCTCTTTGTATTGGATAAATAGTCATGCCAGTCACATTCCAGCAACGGGCGAATTGTTGGATCATCAAATGACTCCGGGAATTTATTTTTCAGTCCCTGTAAGTAGAGACGTTATGGCTTTTTAACAGTTAGCCATGTTATAATGCTAAATACAAAGTGGTCTAAATACAAACTTTACCTCGGCAATGCTTTTGGCTATTTGAAAATTATGTTTATTTAAAAGTCCGACGATCTCTAAATGTACAGTGGATGCCATGTTGTGTGCTTCTCGTTGTCAGGGTAACCGAGGCGAATGGCGCACAACGATGACGAACCGTTCTGCATATTTATTCATGCAGCATTTATCTATCTATCTGACGTTTTTCTATCAGTCGTTTTATTTATTCATTATCCATAAGTTCTTAATAAAAAAACAATAACACCAAACGTTAAATGCAAGAACACATCACAAAAATCTGTTACAATGTATTTATTGGGCTCAGTCGCATCTTTAATTGTCCATTGAAAAGAACACGTTAACAAAGTCCTCTCAAAATGTATATCTATGAATTTTACTAATGTAACATAAACCAATACAGTCAAATAGCGTGATGTGCTGAGTCTGGCTCAATGTCTTTTATTATTTGAAGTTATGTTCTAACTTCCCCCAAGCTGTATCAGACCCGAGGCTGTTTTGGTGGACTTCTCCAGGGCCAGAAACCTGTCCAGCTTCGGTGCAAAATCAGGGGGCAGGTTGTGAGGGGATCTGTATGTCTTCATGGTGGTACTCAGGTATGAGATGAGCTCACAGCTTTCCTCAAACTTTTGAAGTTTCTTTTTGTACTTCTGACGTATGTAGTCTGGGTTCCTGCTGTTAAATGCTGTAGGGGTGGAAAGGTAGAAATATTTCAAGTGCTTACTTAGACTTGAAAATATCCTACATTGAATGAATGAGTGAATTAATTAATAAATTCAAAATTTCAGCTATTCTAAAAGCAAGCTAAAATAAGGCCACCTTTCAGATGAAAAGCCAGGTACAATATAGCAGATTTCTTCACTCTGAGAAAGGGCAACTTTGGCTTGAGTTGACCAACAGCAGTCATGGCTTTGATTATGGGTACTGCCACACTCTACAATAGAAAACAAACGTACATTTAAGAAAATACATGTACAATAATAGCAAACAACTGTGGTTAAGATAAGTAAATAAATTGCCACAAAAAAACAGTTTTAAACACTTTTACCACTTGTTAAAAACATGGTTTACTGATGGTCACAATTATGTAACCAATATTTATAGGTAGACAAAAGCAGCAGATTCTGTGTTTCCGTGTCCTCTTACTTGTTCCAAATAGCCCAGGATCGGTAAAGAGGTTAGTGAGACCGGATCTTCCAACGGAGGTAGTTTATGTGGAAGTTTCTGGTCCCAGTAAGTCTCAGGTAACCTAAGAACAGTTCTGTTGTGAATTATCTGTCTGGGTTTTCTATTTTAAAATGTGTTTTTCCCTGTAATGGCAAAGTAATTGCACTAGCCAATCAGGAATACCCTCTGCAAAATAAGTACTCACTGGAGAAATGTTTCTTGTTTCTTTTCATTCTCAAAGATATAGATCTTATTTCGGTACTCAACAGCATACTCCGTCTTTCCACGCACCAAGGCCTCATACCTACAGGCGAAGAGAATAACGTGGTCAAGAATGTGTTTTTACTTGGAATGAAGTAAAAAATGTAGCTTATTAATGATTAGAGTGAGCAAGACTACAGTGAGATTAAGGTTATTCTTTCTGGAAGTGTTGTAGTGTCTCTTTGCTGTACCTCTGTTGACCATCCAGATAAGTGACGGGGCAGAAACCCTTCATCTCCACCTGTTGAGGGAACCTACTCTTCACCTGGCCTGCATTGAGCTTATGAGGCAGGAGTGGAGGAGGAGGTAATGGGTAGTGGCAACCTGGAGCCACAAACTGTTCCGGTGACTCCAGAAATCTCTTATTAAACACATAAAGAGAGATGCGAGTGAATTAAACCAATATTTCTGTGTGCTGCTGGACCATCTGATCCTTTACCTCTAGAAATTCCCTGCTGGCCAGTTTGTAGAAGTGGCCCCTGAACTCTGCAGCCAATTCCAGTGAGGTATTATGTGGACAGTCCACCAGATGTCGATGAAGAGCTAGGCTAACTGGACAGTACTGCCCAAACTCCCCTAGCCGGGACTGCAGCTCTCGTGGGGTAATGCACAGTCTGTCTATACAGGCTGCCTGGCCTGTGAGAATGACAGAACGCTGTCATAGAAGAATGCATAATACTACTGATTCTTGGTTGACAAATGTGCATCATTTGCATGCTCTCACCTTTGTGAATCTTTTCCAGGTAACCATGAATGTGTCTCAAGCTAATAAAAACCTCATCTAAAACTCGCTCCCACACCCACCACTTGCTCTTGTGAGCATCAACGGGAGTCCAGTTGAGATACTGTTGATGAAAGTGTAGCCTGAGAGCTTCAACTTCCCGCCTGATGCAAGAGTTACGAATGTTTAGGACCTGGGGGCTGTCATGCATTGGGTAAGGCCTGTTGGAGAGAGCTGTCATAAGCTTACACATTTGAATATTTGCATTTAATATACATAATATGCCAGACCACAATACCACAACATTTGTATCACTGTCCACGGTAAAAACAAACAAACAAACAAAAACTTTATACACGTTGTCATGTTGTAGTTTTCAGCAGGGATGTACTCAAGAAAGCAAGGTTAACTTACCTTCACATAAACCCTGAACTCTGTTGATTAACCCAAACATTGCTTACCTGAGGTATGCAATATCAGAGTAATATAATTAAACTCTGAGTATGTTCCTGGTTAACACGCAAGACATTCTCAACAGAGCGACAAATCAAGGAGTCACTATAGAAACGGATGCTAAGAAAAAGTGCGTTATACTATATCTTTCTTT